>JABUQX010116872.1:0-17500 GCA_015478945.1 Trachelipus rathkii
TATACATATATATATATATATATATATATATATATATGTTATAGAGTTATATATATATATATATATATATATATATATTTTATTTACTTACCTTCTGCCCCAGTCCACCTCATTGAGGCACACTGCTTTCCAGGAAGCCGGCCAAATTGCACTCTTGGGGTTTCACAGGTCGAGAAGGGAAGATATAGAGAATTCGGCACGGGGGGCGTCGGAGCACCCCAGAAGGATGTGCTCCATTGTGTCCTGGGAATTGTGGTGGGGAGGTAACATTGTCTGTTTGAATCTATATTTATATTGTAAAAGTTTTGAGAAGACCTGATCTGCTCCGGGCGAGGTCAATTTTGGCCTCTTCTGGACAGTGTTTCTTCTATAGGGAAATTTTTGGGGAGGGGAAGTTTAGTAAGTTGTTATTTTGTAAGTGGTTTTGCAGGCAATGCAAGTTAGTTAGATGTGGCGCATATGTGTAAGCCATGACCCCACTGGAGGAGAGTGTGGGAATAATGTTATATGTCATTATAGAATTTGAAGCAGGTATGTATATATAAGTTAAGAGCACAGCAGAAATATATACATATACAGGAGCATATATATATATAGAGAGAGAAAGATATATATATATATATATATATAGTATATATATATATATATATATATATATATATAGTGTTATATATATACAGTATATATTTAAATATAGATATTTTATTTGAGCAATACTAATTTATCAACAAATATATTAACAAAGTAATATTTTACAACTGAACAGATTCATTATTGTATAAATTATCTCATTCTACTAAACGTGCTTTCAAATATAAATTTTCTTTTACTAACGAGCCTCTAGTATTTAATTCTTTTATTTAGCTAAACTGACCCTCAGATAGAAATTATCATAATTATATTGATGATGATGATGATGATGATGATGATGATGATGATGATGATGATGATGATGATGATGATGATGATTAGTTAGAATATTGTAATCAATATTATTATTATTATTAGAAATTACAGCAGTTAGGAGTTATCGCATGCAATATTTTTACGAGCGATAAATGGTGGACATTAAAGGTGCAGCATGTCACGAATTTTAAATAAAGATGGTGTATAAATAAATATAAACGTCTGTGGAGTCTCTAAACAACTGAATAAAGCTTTTTTGTTTTGTTATAACTGAGTTGTTAACCAATTTGCTTGCACTGTTAGGGAAAAGATATGGTATAATAGGCGTGGGCTGTGGATCACAGATTTTCTTTAGAATATACATGTGTGAATTTGTCAATTATACTTGTAGATACATACATACATTTTTGCTTGGCCAGTCTGTTACCTAAATGGTTAAAATGTTCTTAATATGTTCTGTTACCTAAATTGATAAAATGTTCAATATGTTCAAAAATGATAGATTTTGATTTGATTAAAAAAATTTAGCTTCTTTTATAATTAATAAAGCTGATATCAATTGGCAAAATTTGAAAGATGGCAAATTTCTTTTAGAAACCAAATTAATAGTTTTTTTGGTGTTTAAACTAATTTCTGGAAAATCGTAACACATTTTTTATATATATTTTATAACCATATTCTATTTGAAATTTTGGAAAACATTGTGTTTATTCTAAAGAGTCGATGAGCTTGAAACATTTAAACTTTGATTACACTTCTTAAATACAGTATTTTATTCCTTTAATCAATAACATTGCAATAATAAATTTAAAGAGCTTATTTTTATAAACAAACACAAAAACGGAAATTTTGGAGCACTTTCAACAATAACAGAAGAGTTGGAAAACAAAAAAAAAAACTATCTCATGTAAACCCTACCAACTTTGTTTTACGAAAAGCTTAAAATATTTGCTCATATAAATGAAAATTATAATCTCACGAAATTGAATAAAGCAATTGATTCTGCAGCGAATTTTGGAAAACGTATTTTTTTACGCAAATCAATCAACCTCCGTCAAATCTTTGCATAAAATCAGAAATATGAAAAGAATAAAAAATATTTATTGAACTTATATCATTCATTCCATCTTCCTCCTTTCCTGCTCTTATATTTTTCCCATCTCAGCTTTTTTCTTCCTTTATCTCCTTCCGAATTCATTTTTTAACATGATTTCATGAGTATTGGATTTATTATTTTTTTATATCTATATATTATTATTGTATAGTAATAAGTTGGCAATTAATAGTACTATATGTAAAGTAATAAAGCAATAGTGAATAACACTTAAAAGGTAAAAGTTAGTTTTAACATTAGGATTTTGCTCCAGATAGAATTAAGATCTGCATTTTACAGCAGTACTTTCATTACATAGCTAACTAAAGCTTTTAGATAAAAAGAAAAACAGGCAAATTTGTAGTTAATAAGATACAATGAAATTTACTAACTGAACATCTATTATGACATGTAACTATCATTCAGTTACACTCTAACACACACACACACATCCACACACACACACACAACACATACACACACACACACACACACCACACACACAACACACATATATATATATATATATATATATAGTATTATATATATATATATATATATATATAAGGATATATATTGTACTATGATATACTAATTAATTTAATATATATTGTAATTATTTATATATATGTATATAAATACTATTGTTATATTTTATATTATATAATATTAATTTTATATAATTTATATCTATAATAAATGAATTTAATATTAATTTAAAATCTAACTTTAAGTTTAAAAAGTATATATATATATATATATTATTATTATATATATAATATAAGTGTTATATATTAAGATATATATATAATAGTATACTAGCTAATATAATGTTAGTTAAAAACTTATATATATATATTGTTTAGTATATATATCATTTATAAATATGTATTAATTATTATTATAGCTTTAGTAAATATTTATTTAAGTAATATATATATATATATGAAAAATATATAAATTAAAACTAACTTTTTTTTCTATTTTAAATTTATTAGATATAATATATATATTTATTATATTCATTATTTAATAATATACTATAATATAGTATAAATAAAGTATTTTCTAAACAATATACTTAGTAAATAGTAAAAATGTACTATAATAATGCCTATATATAAATTATATATCATATATTATATTATATTAATATATATATCGGTATATATATATATATCATTTATAGCAAAATAATATATACGTTTTAAGTATATATATAATATAATTATAACATTTGTTATATATTTTCTATATACATATATATATATATAATTATATAATATCATAAATTTATATAATAATTAAGTATTTTATACTATATAATTATATATACATTAATAATTATATAATTTATATAATTTAATTTATAATTTAGGTATATAATTTATCCGAGCAAGTCATATCATTCCATCTGAGAAATACATCATGGATTCATATCACAATGATCATCATTCCGCCAGTATTCATCATCATCCATCACGTAAACTGATTGACGGAAGATTGTATAAATTACCTTCTATCCCAGACTGGGGTAAATGAGTCACATGCCAGTACTAAAATTGTGAATATTTTATATCTTTTGCTTTCAATCTGGAATACCAGGAGAAAATTAGTAGAAGATTATGACGCAAGTCGAAAAGAAACCCCAAAGCTTTAAACCGCCCCCTTTAAGATACTGTGTTACAGTGAGAACTCGTCCTCAGCCATAAAAATCCACCTAAGGAACTGTTCACGGGTGAACGCACGTACCGGACCCACTCATGTGACTGTCTAGTAACTCGTCAATGTAGGGGTTCATCCCTTGGTCCCATGTGTGGGAGAATATACACGATGAGCTTCCCTTTTCACACAAGCTACTGCCATTTCACTTTCCTTTATTATATTGATTCATTCATTCACACCTCTCGCCCTCTGCAACTCACATTGCCTTCTGCCTTCAGGCATTCCCTTTAACTGACTTCAACTCTTCACTTTTTCTTCGGTTCCAAGCCAAGGCATTTCCAGCACATCTAACCACAATATATCGCTTGAACTCACACAATACCTGAAACTATCATCCATCCTTTCCACATGACCAACAATTCAATCGTCCGTTCATTCTATTTCTCATCATTTACTCTTTTATCCTTCTACCACAAATTTTATTATACAATTTCCTATGCTTATTCCTCATTTTATCAGTTCTTCTGACACCAGTATTGTTTAAGTAACGCCCTAGATTACAAAGTAATTGTAGTAATGTTTTTTAAAATGTAATATGGTGTTGTAATTTCAATGTGGATAATGTCGTCGCGCATCTGTTATATCTTTCTTAACATTATACCTCTTAAAAATTTCAGACTCCTATAATTTTCACTACGTATAACAATTAACAAACAGGATAAGCCTAAGCATACCCTCAAAGTCAGATAACCGCTAAGGTCGCACTGTCAAGATCATCGACCAATGATTTAATTTGCTTCAGACCAGTTCCTCTGCATAGTTCAGACAATCTTTTACACTAACTACAATACTTTAGCACATTCGTCGCTTGTTCTCCTCATTTTTTATTCTCAGTCATACATCCTAATTATACATGAACATAACATAACATCATCACCGAGGACTGAGTCTTCACGTTCACAACACATAACTTTACTCTTTATCTACGTTTACTTTACAACCCCTCCTTTTTTACACACCCATCCAAATCCCTCTACCAATCTCAAAAACTCTCTTCAGATTCGCCACACAAACCAGATCATCCCGCATATAATTAGTGGCCACCCTCCACTCTCTTCCCTTCTCCATCATTCTAACACTTCCCCTGCCACCCCCACCTCTATTCTTTCATAACCCCAATATATATATATCATATATATTATATATATATATAATATATATATATATATATATATATATATATATATATATATTGAGCCTATTATATATTATATCTTATATATATATAATATAATATTATGCCGTGTGTGTGTGTGTGTGTGTGTGTGTGTGTGTGTGTGTTGTGTGTGTTGTGTGGTGTGTTGTGTGTGTGTGGTGGTGTGTGGTGTAGTTGTGTATAAGCGTAAAGTATGGACGGATAATCGTGTATGTTGTCCTTTCGTGTGTGTTGATTCAGAGATGAAAGAAGGCAGTACGTGCTTAATTTTCTGATCTTCAGGGTTTTGAACAAAGTGAAAGTAAATATTAATTTCCTCTTACTATTAGAAATTAGATAATTAAATCATTATTATTATTATTATTATTATTATATTATTATTATTATTATTAGTTATTATTATTAGCTACTTGGCTCTTATTGATTGATGATGTGAGTTATATTCTTCTTGTTCTTTTTTATTACTATTTACTTATTTATTTATTAGTTATTTATATTATATATATTAAAGGTTAATTTTTCTTATTATTTTATTAATTATTATTTATTATGTATTAATTTCATTTATTTTAAATATTTATTAATGATTATTAATTTATTGATTATTATTTTATATGTCATTTATTTTTAATAATAGTATTATTATTATAGTATTATTTAATTATTATTATTTTATTATAATTATTATTAATTAATTTATTATTATTATTATTTAATTATTATTATTATTATTATTATTATTATTATTAAATTATTATTATTATTATTATTATTTTATTATTTTGGAATGTTTCTTCATATAAAAAATTTTTTCATAGGTATCAGGAATCACCCAGTCCCTATAGCGTCTTCTTCAGTAAATATATTTGAAAATACCACTTAGTTTGCAAAATACCCAAAGCGCTAGATACTAAAATACATTTACAAATGATAAGAATAATACAAATTTTACTTTTCTTATTTTTTTTATTCTTATATATTATTATTATTATTTTTTATTATGATTAGTTATTATATTATATATTATTATTATTATTAATCTATTATTATTTATTATTATTATTATTATTAATATTATTATTATTGATTGATTATTAATGTATTATTATTATTATTATTTACTATTGATTTTATATTATTATTAATATATTATTTATTCATTATTATTATATTATTATTAATTATTATTATTTTATTATTATATTATCATTCCTGTTAATTATTATTATTATTCTATTATTTTATTATTATTATTATTATTTTATTATATTAATTAGATATTATTATTATTTAATTATTAATTTAGAGTTATTGTTTTTGGATCACCCTGTTATTATTGTTTATTGTTATTGTTTATATTTGTTATTGTTATTGTATTTATTATTATTATTATTATATTATTATTATATATTATTCACATTATTATTATTATTATTCTTATTTTATTATTATTATTATTGAAATTATATATTATTATTAATTATTATTATTATTATAATTTGATAAATTATAATTATATTTAATTATTATTATTATATTATTATATGTTATTATTTATGTGTTATTTTATCTCATTATTATTATTATATTATTTTTAATTTATTTATTAATTATTATTAATTATTATTTTATATATGTTATTATTTATTATTAGTTATTATTAATTTATTTATTAATATATTATTATTATTAATTATTTATTATTATCATTTCGCTCAATATCTTGCTAGAAATCATTATGAACTTTTATAAGTAGAAATTCTCGAAAAAAAAGCAGAAAATAATAGGGATAGTTTGACTTTCTTTTTTGAAAAGCATATCACCTTTAAAAAATTTAATTATGAAAATATCAGGTCGAGGAAAATAATTTAATATACATCAAGTTCAAATCTAACGCTAAAGAAATAAAACTTAGATGTTACTATAAGCCACTGAAACTTTCTTCTATGTTTTCTGAAAGAAATAGTGGGACTAGGGAGAATGTGAATCATGTAGTATATCAATTTCTCTGTAATAAAGATGGCTGCAATGCCTCTTACATCGGGTACACTACTAATTCTCTCAAACCTCGTGTCTCACAACATAGATACAGGCCTAGTAAGATCTTTGAACACTTGAAAAACGATCACGGAACCCCTAAACCCAATCTCGACATTTCTAATTTCAATACACTACACCGAGCAGGAAATTTTTTTTGAAATGAGGCTTGCTGAGTCCCTCTTAATAAAAAAGCACAAGATAATTATCAACATCAAGTATAATGAAATGGAAAATTTTTTGAACTTTTTTAGGTTTGGCTAGTTAGAATCTCTCTGTTGATTATTTAATTAAATGAATGAGTCACAGGAGATTTTACTCTCCATCAGAGGGATTCGAACATTGGACACCGCATTGCAGTGTTAACAATAACCGGATGCTCTAACCACTAAAGATTTTAGATTTAACGGTAGTTATAAAACTTTAATTTGTTACTTCACATTTATATTTTTAAATTTAAATAACATTTAATTTGTTTCATACTTTCTTTGTAAATTATGTTCTAGAACTCGTTTTCTGAGATAGATAGAGCCTGATATTAGTGCCAAGGCGAAATATAGATTAAAAGTCGAAGCCAGCTGCTCTTTTCTACTTGCTCTAGAATAGTCCTTAAAATAAACACTCTTATCATGTTGCGGTTGATGAATTTAGGAAATTGAAAAGGCTTGCAAATCTCACATTATATTAGAAGCTGATATAAAACTTATTAATATTATTGTTATTATTGTTATAACTACCATTATTATAGTTTTTAATTATTTAATTGAATTGTTATTTTTTATTATCATATATTCATTATTATTATTATTATTATTATTATTATTATTATTATTATATTTTATATATTATTATTACTATTATTATTATTATATTATTATTTAATATATATTAATATATATTCAAGGATATATAATTATTATGTTCTATTTTTATTATTTATTTATATGTAATTACATATTTGCTCACATATCCTCGCGAATTAAATTGTAGTATTGAAATTTGAGTATTATTAGAAATTAATATTAAGTAAATTATATATTATTATTATTTATATCCTTTGCAAATTTAAGTATTAATTCAATATTATATATATATCTATATGTATTATTATTATTATTATTAATTATTAAATTATTATTATTATTATATATTAATTTGTTTATTCTATTAATGTATTTATATTATATTAGTCATTAATTATTTATTTATTTATTATTATTTATTTATAGTATTATTATTATTATTATATTCTTTATATATTATTTATTATTTATTTATGTATTATTTTATATATTATTTATTATTAATTTATAATTAAATATAATTTTTAATTATTTTCATAGGATTTAGTAGGTAATTTATTTCTTAATTTATTAACTATATTAATATAAATTATTAATTATAATTATTTATATTATTATTATTTATTATTATTATTATTCTTATTTTATTCTTAATATTATTTTCATTATATTATTATTAGAATAATTCATTATTTATTAATTTTATTTTATTATAAAAAAATAGTCATTATTTTGAAATATTTTATAAATTTAATCATCAGATTAGTTCTTTTTATTAGTTAAGTAGTTAATGTAGTTATGTAGTAGTAGTAGTAAGTAGTTAAATAACTAATAAATATATCAATTTTATTTTTATTATTATTATATTAATTATTTTTTTATTATTATTATTATAATTATTATTATAATATTAATAATATTGAATTTTATATTATTGTTATTATTATTATTATTATTATTATTTTATTATTATTATTATTATAATTATTTAATTATTATTATTATTATTATTTATATATTATTATTATCATTATTATTATTATTTAATTATTATTATATTATTATTATTATTATATTATTATTTCAGGTATCTAATCACATTTATCATTGCTTTATTTTTGTTAATTGCTACTTTTATTATTTTTAATTAAGTTTATACTTTTAATATTAAAAAAAAAATTATTATTATTATTATTATTATTATTATTATTATTATTATTATTATTATTATTATTATTATTATTATTAAACTCCTCATTACAATTTTTAGCACATTTACTAAAGCATTGTTCATTAAATGAGAAAAGAATTGCAAAATATTTTATAATTAGTTATTATTTATATTAATATTATTAATTATTATTATTATTTATTATTTATAAATTATATCATTATTTAAATTTTGCTTTGATAATTAAGATTCCAAAAATGTAAAATTAGGCTTATTATATTTAATTATTATTATTAATTATTATTATTATTATTATTATTATTATTATTATTATTATTTATTATTATTATGTAAACTTTGTGCAAATTGCTTAAAACTTATTATTAAGTTAAAAAATTTCATTAAATAAGAAAAGTACTGCAAAACAAGAGAGAGAGAGAGAGAGAGAGAGAGAGAGAGATTTCATCATATTTTTTAATATTTATCTTCAACAGTTTAAATTTGTCCTTTCAATATTGAAAATATAATTGAATACCATAAATATAATAGTTTAATTTATACTAGAGCTGTGGAGCCGGTAAATCATATATGTTAGCTTCAAATAATTTAATTACTACACACCTATAACACAATTATGGGCCACCCAAGAAACTACATTACACATAATAATTAACACATCATACACACAACACACATATATTATATAATATATTGTTTTAATTATTCAATATTTAAAAGTGTTTAGACAAATTTTATATTATACTAAATAATTATATATTAATTATTATTTTTTCGTATCTCTTGTCCCATCACTAATATATATTATATATATAGATTTGGATTAATTATTATTTGCTTGTTTTTTAAATATTCTCGGCTATTTTAATATAAATATATATTGTTATATATATAAAATAATAAATATAAAAATCATATTAGTTTTTTTTTTAATTAAATATAACTATTTAGAACATAAATATATATATATATATATAATCACAGTGAAAGAGTTGTTTACAGTATTCGCTTTCCTAATAATGTTTTAAACTACGGTCTTATCAATGGAACTGGCAGGCCAACTGGCAAATAAAATCAACATATAAAAAGTAATTATATTATATATATATATATATAATATATATATTAATTATGTATATATTATAATATATTATATATATATATATTATATATATATATATTATATATACAGTGGTCAGTATTTATAGGGGGGGGCCAGGGAGGCCATGGCCCCCCCCCGAAATTTTCTAGACACTAAAAATTTTTATGTATCATATCCGCGTTTAATATATATAAGTGCAGAAGTTAAATTTATTTTATAATAATCCGTCGCTGTCAGAACAAATTCTCATGACAAGTCCATAGTTTAAAACTAACTTTGAATAGCATCAGTAGAGTAAATGCAAGCTCTCACATTTAGAATTTATCAGCTGATTTTTGAAGAATGTGTTAAGCGGAATCTGAAATCTGAAACTGAGTATATTGAAATTGCCGTGTATTCCTGTATTTTGCGGTGCGCATGTATGCATACCTTTCCAAGAATTACCAAAATTTCCAAATACAAACCGCAACATTCCTACTTCGACCCATTTTTTATACAGCGCCATTTATTGTTACTCGCATATTAATATCAGCATTAGGATCATATGGTTATTAAAATTTTTCCTTGCAATTTGTCATAATACTCGAACGCGGGTGTATAATGTGCCATTGAAGAAGATTAAAAGATTGTGTAAATATTTTTACAAGGAAGAATCTCGAAAGCGCCAAATGGAAAGATTTAAAGTAAAAGCAGAAATGGGAATTTAATTGGAATGTTGAAAATGGCATTCACGTCGGTCGCCCCACAAAAACGGCAATCAAGATGGACTAGTTTCTTTGTTCGCAGTCGCCACAATTTTCAAATATTTACATCTTTGCAAATACTGGCAATTTTACCCAGCAGTCCTACTGCTTCAGATTTAGAAAGAAAGCTTTTTCACATAAAGGACTTCGTGAAATAGCTACTTTGATGAAATAGCTATTAGGATAGAGTGAATATAGACACTTATTGGACTTGGTTTACTCTAAGCTATCATATAGATCATAGAAATATTTTAAAATAAAAAATTGAAGATGTTATCTTCAGACACCTCCCTCAGTCTCATGTCATAAAAGACGATTAAATTTTAACATTTAGGTGTAAGATGAATTTTAAGTAATTCATATAAAATTCTTCCCATTTTTTCTTAATAATTTAATATTATTTGTCCTATTACCACTTTTATATATATATAGTACTTATTCTATATATATAGTAATATGAGTTTCTATATTGCAGTGCTGCATGTATCCCAATACCCTTTGGACATTCGGATATATGTTCATGGACTTATAAAATCTGATTTGTAAGACCAGTACATTTTTATTTTTTTTTAATTAAATATTTCTAAAATTATCCCAGTGGTTTCCTTGAGTATTTCCAAACGTGTCTTATTTTGCATTTATTCAAATATTCAATTAGCAATTGCTTTAAGTCTTAAAGACGTGATTTTCGTGATTGAAAGATTGATCACAAAAAGGGTTCATTCGCTGGTAAGAAAAGTATTGATTGAACTGTTTTCACATAAGGCAAAGAACTCGGGCAAACCGTTGTTCCACTTGAAGAGTCTTCAAAAAAGAGTCTTCAAAAGGATAAGTTGGTGAGTTGTAAGTGTAGGTTTGTTCTGCAATATTATACAGGTCGATAACTCACTTAACAGAAGGCTTGGATACTGTTACGATATAGGTTTGAGAATCTAATAAGGTGTTAGTTGATTGGTTTGTCACGGGGGCCTGGCCAAAGGATTTGTTCATACAGTTCGAAGAGTTAAGTTATGACAGATATTTAATATCTTTTTAAACCATCGCAAACTACAATTATAAATTGGTAATTTCCTGTCCTCGGGATCTTATATTAATACTTTTCAGTCATTAACTCTTTATCATGAAGTGCTTGTGTAAAGTTTATTTGCTATTATTTATTGAATATTTAAGCTCAAGTTAGTGCAGTCGTTTGTTAAAACCTGTGCCAAAACTAATGTTCAAAGTGTTGTAACTTATATCTCAGTTTGTTGATATATGATAGTGATATTGTATTGTTTTTTTTTAACTGTCAAATATAGTCGGTTGGACTATTTGCTTTGTTGAAGTTAAACGTATTTAATTTTCTTTGCGTATTGGTGGGATAACAAACTGTTATTCCAGCAATAGTTATCGTTTGGAAATAGAGAAACACTGGAATAATTTTGGTAATTTATATATTATGCTCTTATAAATATATATATATATATATATATATAAAAATATATATATATATATATTTATTAATATTGTTTAGATAGGCGTTAAAGTTTGCAAAATTTAGCGGAACGAAATAGTGATTTTCCGGAATTCACAATTTCTCCTCTGTTTGAGTTCTATTGGTAAAACACTAGTTCCCCGTAAGATTTTGTCAAATTTTATTGCAGATTATTTAAACTAGTAACTATATATTATATATAATATATATATATATTATATATATATATTATATATATATATATATATATATATATATATATATATATATACATTTGTAATTTTTTGGTTAGAAATTTGTTTTCATGAGTTATCAATAGAAGACAAATTTTAAAAATTTTGGAAGAAAACGGGATTGTGATTTGTGCGCTGAAAGTGACTCTGTTATTAAACGGTATATTTTGTAATTTGTTTTGTATATAACAAATATAACTATGGCTACATCTAATGCTGAGTTTATGGAGTGGTGCAAATCCGCTGGTCTTTCGGGTAAGGAAATCACCGCCGCACTAAAAGATAGAGCAGCTGCTGATTTGGAGAGAGAAAAGTTAGCTTTAGAAGAGAAAAAGTTAGCTGCAGCTTGGAGGAGAATGAAGTTAGCCGATGAGGCAGAAGAGCGAAGGGAGAAAGCTAAGTTTGGAAGATGAAGAGAGAAGCTAAGATCGAGCCAAAGCGCAAAGAGTTTAAGTTGGATTGCAGAAGAAAGAATGCTTAGTGAGCTTGATGCGAGAGAAACAGCGTCAAATGACGCAGTGATAGCATCACAGAATGCTCAGAGCAGCCAAATACTTCCATGCTATAAGTACCGAATGGAAGCTTCTTTCTTCGAACGAAAAGAAAAAACGATATTGAAGAATTATCTGTTAATGGTTTGAGAAGCAAAGCAGAAGCAAACGATATCCCTGTGGAAAAGCCGAGCGATACAACAATTTTAGGAGGATTTTAACAAGCAAAGCTGGTCAGATGTATATATAAGATGACTGTTGAGAATTAAAGAGCATGAAGGTCTGAAAAGAGCCTTATTGGAGAGGTACGGACTCACTAAAAATGTTAAACACAAAGTAAAAAACTATAACTCCTACGGAAGATGATAATCCCAGAGTTTATTTGCAGAGAATTATCGAAGCTCTCAAAAAGTGGTTAACAGCAGCAGAGGTAACACTGACACCGGATGATCTTATCGAATTCTTCTCGGTGGATAAGTATCTGAATACGGTTCCAAAAGAACTCGCAACCTATTTAAGGGAGACGAAGAAGAAAGCAACAGAAGAGATAATAACTTTTCTGAAGGTATAACAATGCAAGCAATCGTTGAGGTTCACACATCTAGTAGTCACACCGACATCACAATCACGTTTGATAAAAGCACACAATAAAAAAATAATTTTTAGAATCAAAAGGCAGATGGTTACTTCTAAACGAAATGGTAATCAGAAAAGCAGCAACCAACATCATCGAGAGCAACTACAATGAAAGCAGGATCGAGGTGGGAGCGGCGGACAGACAGAACCTATCGTCCGCAGTAAAATGCAGTGAAGCCGAGAGAAGTGCCACACTCTTTAAGTGTCAAAGGAGAGGGCAACTCTCTTTCAAGGGATTGTCGAGCCCCTCCTATTCAACAATAGTAATAGGGCAAAATAATTCAGGAGACAAAGGAAGAAACAAAGAGCACTGGAGCGTCCGGAGCCTCTGTTAACGGCAACGAAGCCCTGAACTACTCAGGTGAAGAGCCGAAGCTCCTGAATGAGATAGGGAAGGTGAAAAATGACGAAACGTCACACCTACCTGTAACGTATGGGACGGTGAATGGCTTTAAAGTCAAAACCCTCCGAGATACTGGATGTAGCGTAGTGGTTGTGCGGGAGAAGTTTGTGCCGAAAAGGTGTTATGTTGGAAACAACATGAAAATACGTTTGTTGGACGGTACGGTGATTGAAGCTCCGCTTGCAAACATCGATGTGGATACCCCTTATTATGTAGGGAGAACAACCGCGGCAGTATTACCGGAGGTTGTGTATGATTTGGTAATCGGGAATGTTAAAGGAGCATTGCCCTTAAGTCAGCCGAATCTCGCTTGGGAGTCGACCATGTGTCGAGGGCCTCGTAAAGTAGAGGTCGGGCATAACAGAAGAAGTATGCTGGTCCCCATCGCTGAGAGCGCTGAAGAAGGTTCACAAGAAGAACCTAACCAAACAAATCATAAATTTGGAATGGCAAGTTTGGAGATGAGTGAGTCTTACAGAGGGAAACCGTCAGTGCCACAATCGTCTGACATCAGTGATAAAGATGTCACGCCAACCATGGAGCCATCACTAAGTGTGATGACTGAGTGCAAATGTTCACCTGAAAATGAGAACGTTACAGGAAAAGATGAAGTTGAAGCCCCTAAAGATCTATTAATAAAAGTTGAAGAAGACACGAGAATGATAGATGTTCAGGAAACATCGATGGTAGAGAGCACGAAGTGGTCTGATGAAGCAGATCGTGCGAATGAAGGTGATGAGATGGTGAGAGGTGACATAGACAGTCACATGCAAAATTCTGGAGAGAATGGTGTTGTAGCTGTGGGTGAAGGAGATGTAACCCATGGTGAGGGAGTACAAGAACTGATTAACGAGCGGAAGACTTTTAAAAGTAAACAGAAAGATGCGATGTCTCAAAGAGAGGAAGTTAAAGAGTGTAGTGTAAAGGAAGTTTGCGACGGTATGCCGGAACGCAGGAAGAAGTTGAAGAGTCATCCTCAGTATTATTACTGGGGCAGTCAGAATTCATTGCGTTCAGGATTTAAAGTTGGGAACAAGGGAAGAGCAGGGCTCGCTGGACTGTTCAGTGAGGAGGAAAAGGCATTGTGCAATAATACTTCGATAAAAGAAGTGAAGATGAGACGCCGAGACTGCCATGGAAAAGTGGTACAGTCGGTCAATGTTGTTAAACGGCACAATGCAAGGTTTGAAAACGAGGTAGTTAGAGAAGACATCGGCAGCATGGAAAAGGTTTGGATAATAAAAGAAGTTATGTGCGGAGAGGGTAAGAGAACATACTGCAGGAGGAGTGAAGGAGGAATGTCAGGAGAAAAGGAAAGATGTGAAACTGATCGTAGAAGTGAGGAGTGTGATGATGATGAGAAGTCTAACATGAAGAGTCACCGCATGGTGAAACTATTGTTTGCAAGGAAGATGAGAGAAGTTGGCAGAAAGGGAGAAGAGTGTCAAAAGAGACACAGAAACACAAAGAAATGTGTGATACTATGGAAGAAGTTAGAGAGAAAAGGAGATAACGAAGAAAGAAGAGGGTGTAGGTCTGGAGGAAAGGGTGTAAGAAGAATACTAGTAGTTGTATGTCAAAGGAAAATGCCAGCAAAGATGGTCACAACAAAAATAAAAGATGAAAGAAACGAAGCTGATTATTTTGTTGAAAATAGATTTAAATATTTCGTGACCCGGCGCAAACACCCGACTACTCTTGTGACTGTTCTTCGAAGGAAAATTCAAGTTTGCCCTAATCCACATTAGTGGGTGAGATAATGTCGTCAATGACCATTTAAGCATGTAATATGCCGACAACACATCTGGTCCATTATCAGAAGTCTCTACTGAAGAAGGAGCACTGAATAAATGAGACAACAATGTTTTAAGCCAACGTGTAACATAAAGCAAAAATGTACCCAATTTGCTTCAAAAAGGATGGGCCACCAAAGATGTAATGCAATTATACACGTAATATATAACATTGATTCATTTATGGATTGTAAAGTAATGGCCAACATTGCCATCGCAGTACCTCTTTCATTTTTCTATATATACGGTGTATGATTGTAGCGGCTCATCGTAAATTTTGTAAATATGTTTGTAATTCATGTGTAAACGACAGCCAATGAAAACTTGTTTTTCAGGACTTAACTTTGAAACGTGAGTTTTGATTGGTCGTCGTTTGCAAGACTGTGATTAATAATAATATTATTAATATTATTAATTATTATTATTATTATTTATATTTTAAAACTGTTATAAGGATATTGCGCATTATTATTAATTAACTGTTTTTATATATATAAATAAATATATAAAATTCAATAATTTTTATAAAGGTGAAGCGCGCACAATATATAAATTTGTTTAGCTTTTATGTTTTGATTTTAGAAGAAAATTGTTATTTCTTGTGAACGAAGTTCGATTGTACAGAAATGCCAATTTTCGGTCTTGCCAAACGTTTAGTATACATTTGTTTTTCTAAAATAACTAATAAGTGGATACATCATTTTATTTATTATTTTAGGAATTGTGATTGGATGGTTAGGCGTAAACTGATTGACGAAGATTTGTATAAATAGTAAAATTGTGAATATTTTATATCTTTTTGCTTTCATTCGTCGTTACTAAAGGTGCTTACAGTTGGTATGCGCTTGTCGCCTTGTCTGATCAATTTTATTATTTTAGTGTGCATATTCTTGTAATAGTGGAGTGCCTTATTTTATATTTTATTATAAAGTAATTGTTGTAATGTTTTTTAAATGTAATATGGTGTTGTAAATTTTCAATGTGGAAATGTCGTGGCTTATTTTCTTGTAAAGCTAATAGTGTTTTAAGCTGTGATTTAAATATAATTGTGTTTATTTATGTAAATATAATTTTCGCATTGCTATTTTAAAAGCATCGTCTGTAAATGCGATTTGCAAATGCATTGTATCTGCGGTGTTGCTATATGTCAATAGCAGGTAAGAGTATTTATTATTGATGTGTATTTATCATAGTATGGTGAAGATTCTTTTGTGTTAACAATTGGAAAGTGTTTAACGATTAAAATTTTATTATTTTATACACGAATAATTGCCAAAGTCACATTTTATTAAGATTTGTTTTATTACTAGTTGGCAACTCTTTGCTTTAGAAAGTCAGCTGTTCTTGATCAGCTGGAATTGCATTCACTGTACACATTGACAAATCGATGTCTTAAGTAATTACTTTAAACATATAATTTATAAGTAAATATTTTATATCTTTTGCAAAATCAGTCAGTCTATATATTATTTTTTGTTAATATATTTTGTTTATTTATATATATCATTGAACATAGATCTATATATATGTTTTATATATATATATATATATATATATATATATATATATATATATATATATATTATATATATATATATATATATATATATATATATATATATATATATATATATATATATATATATATATATATATATTTATGGGCAAAGATTTATATAAATATATTGATAAAGCATTTTGTGTTGATATTTTATT
>JABUQX010116872.1:20000-22062 GCA_015478945.1 Trachelipus rathkii
GGAAGATGATAATCCCAAGAGTTTTAAATTTAGCAGAGAATTATCGGCAAGCTTCTCAAAAAGTGGTTAACAAGCAAGCAGAGGTTACACTGACAACCGGATGATCTATCGAATTCTTCCTCGGTGGATAAGGTATCTGATACGGTTCCAAAAAAGAACTTGCGCAACCTATTTAAGGGAGACGAAGAAGAAAGCACCAGAAGAGATAATATCTACTTGTTCTGAAGGATACATGCAAGCACATCGTTTGAGGTTCACATCTAGTAGTCACACGCGAAATCACAATCACGTTGAGAAAAAGCACACATAATAATAATAATTTTAGATCAAAAGGCAATGGTTACTCTACGAATGGTAATCAGAAAAGTAGCAACCAACATGCATCGAGAGCAACTAACAATGAAAGCAGGATCGGAGGTGGGAGCGGCGACAGACAGAACTATCGTCGCAGTAGCAGTGAGCCGAGAGAAGTGCCCACGTGCTTTAAGTGTCAAAGGAGAGGGCATCTCTCAAGGGATTGTCGAGCCCCTCCTTATTTCAACAATAGTAATAGGGGACAAAATAATTCAGGAAGACAAAAGGAAGAAACAAAGAGCACTGGAGCGTCCGGAGCCTCTGTTAACGGCAACGAAGCCCTGAACTACTCAGGTGAAGAGCCGAAGCTCCTGAATGAGATAGGGAAGGTGAAAAATGACGAAACGTCACACCTACCTGTAACGTATGGGACGGTGAATGGGCTTTAAAGTCAAAACCCTCCGAGATACTGGATGTAGCGTAGTGGTTGTGCGGGAAAAGTTTGTGCCGAAAAGGTGTTATGTTGGAAACAACATGAAAATACGTTTGTTGGACGGTACGGTGATTGAAGCTCCGCTTGCAAATATCGATGTGGATACCCTGTATTATGGTTAGGGAGAACAAACCGCGCAGTAATCCGGAGGTTGTGTAGGATTGGTAACGGGAATGTTAAAGGAGCATGCCCCTTTAAAAAGTCAGCCCCCCCGAAAAAAAAAAAAAAAAAATTCCTCCCTTCCTTAATTATGGGAAAAAAAAAAAAAAAAAAAAAAGTCCCCCCCCCACCATGTGTCGAGGGCCTCGTAAAGGTAGAGTCGGGCCAAACAGAAGAAGTAAATGCCTGGTCCCCATCGCCTGAGGAAGCGCTGAAAGAAGGTTCATCAAGAAGAACCTAAACCAAACATCATATAATTTTGGAAATGGCAAAGTTGGGAGATGAGTGAGTCTTAAGAGGGAATACCGTCAGTGCCAACAATCGCTGACATCAAGTGATAAGATGTCAGCCCAAACCATGGAGCCCATCACTAAGTGTGATGACTGAGTGCAAAATGTTCACCTGAAAATGAGAACGTTACAAGGGAAAAGATGAAGTTGAAGCCCCTAAAGATCTATTAATAAAAGTTGAAGAAGACACGAGAACGATAGATGTTCAGGAAACATCGATGGTAGAGAGCACGAAGTGGTCTGATAAAGCAGATCGTGCGGATGAAGGTGATGAGATGGTGAGAGGTGACATAGACAGTCACATGCAAAATTCTGGAGAGAATGGTGTTGTAGCTGTGGGTGAAGGAGATGTAACCCATGGTGAGGGAGTACAAGAACTGACTAACGAGCGGAAGATTTTTAAAAGTAAACAGAAAGATGCGATGTCTCAAAGAGAGGAAGTTAAAGAATGTAGTGTAAAGGAAGTTTGCGACGGTATGCCGGAACGCAGGGAGAAGTTGAAGAGTCATCCTCAGTATTATTACTGGCAGTCAGAATTCAATGCGTTCAGGATTAAAAGTTGGGAACAAGGGAAGAGCAAGGCTCGCTGAACTGTTCAGTGAGGAGGAAAAGGCATTGTGCAATAATACTTCGATAAAAGAAGTGAAGATGAGACGCCGAGACTGCCATGGAAAAGTGGTACAGTCGGTCAATGTTGTTAAACGGCACAATGCAAGGTTTGAAAACGAGGTAGTTAGAGAAGACATCGGCAGAATGAAAAAGGTTTGGATAATAAAAGAAGGTATGTGCGGAGAGGGTAAGAGAACATACTGCAGGAGGAGTGAAG
>JABUQX010116873.1:0-35000 GCA_015478945.1 Trachelipus rathkii
GCGAAGCGTGCACAACAACGAACGCAGCAGCAGCAGAGTGCAAGAAGCCAAAGTTCTTGACACTGATATTTTGACTATATGAGGGTGACTCTTTTTAAGATAAACAGTTCGGGCACAAAAAGAAAGAATAGAAGAAGAAGAGTCTGGTCTCGGCCATTAAAAAGAAAAAAACTTCTAATCGAATATTTATAAACTTAAGTATGAAAATAGTCCTTGACAAATCTAGAAATGTTTATAAAAACGCTGGCAGTGGATGTAGGAAATATTGAATCAGCGATTAGGGGAACTTTTGGAAATGATTACTTGTAGGCCTAGTTTAATTGTCATTTCCTTGTAACATTTATGGAAGATTAAATAGGTAGATTCATATTGGTATGTTACTTGAGGTGTCTGATAGAGCACACGTGAGGGTAAAGCCTAATGATAACCAGTATGTATTATCCTTTTGACAATCTCTTATGTCGTGATTTAGGTATTTGCTAGTTTAGCAAATAATTGACACTTCCATTTACATCTAATTAATATTATGTGTTATTTATTTTAAGTTGTTATGTATAATTTACTATGCATAGGGACTCGATTCTCATTGGGTGCAGAGGTAATATAGCTCAACTTTTTTCCTGGAGCACTTTTTACTGGTCCTTATAATGGAGCGTCTCTATCCTGTCTATATTTTTAGATTGACTTACTAAATAGTCAATATTTTAAAAATGCGGGGGAACCAGGGACCACATGGGTGTGCTCACTGTTTACAGAGTTGATATTTTTATACATTAACAATAAGGTTCATCCAACATACCGAAGAAAGAGTTAAGGGTCAGAAAGATTCTGTAGGGAGGCATTTAGATGTAACAAAGTCATATGTTCAGCAAAATGTAAATTTTTTAGAGATTGACTTTCACACACTTTAGTATTCTAATAGTGCTCTTTCAACTTTAAACAGCAGCTAGATCAACATACAGATATTTAAGATGTACTATCATGATACACTCCTCTTTTATAAATGGCATGTTTGTTATCAATTGTATAAGAATTTAGGGTTGTTATTCTTATTTTTCAATTCATCGAAATCTTAACATATCATGCCTTTTTCATAAATTCGAATTTGTGGCCCACTCGGATTGCCCACCACAACTGGTTTCACTCCAACTTTCTAATTTGGGGTAATATTAGGTGGTTTAATCACTTCAGCTGCTGTATTTGAATAAACAAAACTCATTGTGCTGTGCAGTCACTTATCTTGACTTTTATGCCCTCTATAATTGTTTTTATTTATTTTTATGTGTTGTCTTATAAATTGCTCTATTGTTAAGAATCTTGTGATGGACCGTGGTGGTGGTAGCATCAATGTTTATCTGGACGACCATAATTAAGGCTGTTAGAAAAAGTATCTGTTTTTTTAATTTGCTAAGGTAGGCTTATATAGTTTAGGCATATTTTATCCCATTAGATATAACAACCATTGTATACCTGTCACTATTATCTTACGTTTATTTGCCCTTCCCAAATTATTTTTTTTAAAGAAATTTTTCAAACATTATCAATCCATTTTTGAACGATTTCAAAACAGATCTCGTAGCTACCATGTTATCTACGAGCACTTTGTATGCGGTAAGAAAGTGATTAACTTTATTTGCTATGATTAGGTAGGATTTTATGTTTTAGCCTGCTTGCATTTCTATATTATATATAGTATATATATATATTATATATCACGTATATATATATATACTATACTATATAAGTATACTATATATATAACTATAGCTATATATATTCTATTATATATATATACCTTATTATATATATGCGGTCAGTCCCGGAAAATGCACATGCATGTAACTGTAAAACTATAACAGCTACAAGGAATATATAAACATTTTTTTGTTTAAAGCAAGATCATTTGGTGTGAACTTAAAAAAATGAATGATTTTAATTTAAGGAAAGGTAAAACTAGGTAGCCTAAGTTTTGACGCAAACAAAAAACATTTCACTTTTTTATTATTCTAATTTTAGAAAAAAATCCCTCCTCTACATCATGGTAGTTATATATTTGTGTGGTTTTTATGTATCTATAGTGTCATTTTTTTTTTAGAAGGTGTCAAACTAAAAATTTCTTTTCAAGATTCGAAGTATAAATAACTTTCCATGGAACAACAATGTTTTTTGTTTTTTTTATATATGGAGACAAAATATAGATTTCATATTATTAAAGAGCTGAGGTTTATTCCAGGATCGTTTTTCAATCAATATAACTGGATTCAATTTTGACGTCCTGTTTGATTGTATAAATTTGTTTTTATTAGGTAAATTGGTTTGACAATGAACAATTATATTCTGGCCAATGTCGCGACTAAGAACAATTTTGATCAGAATGGAGCCCTACGTAAGTACCCGGACCTCCCTAGCCGGGACGTATCCGGTAGGCCGAGGCAAGTCCGCGACCGTGAGACATAATAACATTTTTAGTCACAGTATCTTTTTCAAGTGAATGTTGTCTTCCGAAATCCTCGCTGTGAACAATTCTTAATCATACTGGACCACACATCTCCCAGAAACGCCAGAGTACAGACGTCGCAGACCAGTCTAGGCCAGAGAAAAGTACCGTACTATTCATTCTTTATCAAAAATCTTACTATAAATAAAAATATGTTTACTGGTCGGGGGAGAGTTAAAATTAATCTGTCAAGTCGAGATAGCACAACTTTGTTTTTTTGAAATTGAGAGCCCGGACCGGAGCGAAGTAGGCCGGGTGAAAGTATATTTTTTTTTAAAGAATTTGAAGTGTCTGTCGGGAGCTAAATGAACAATTATTGTAAATGAGCCGGAGCGGAGCAAAGTATTACATATTTTAACAATAATTTTTTTTCAAGTGAAATGTGATCTGCCCGAATTCGCCGCTGAACAATTTTAAATGGGTCGTCACCGAGCCAGATCAGTCGGAGACAAGTATACTATTTATTCAATAATAAATTTGTTTTTGTTTTATTTTCTTTTGAGGAAGTGTCCAGGGATCACTACTGCGCGAGATGTAAATTTTATTGATTGAGCGGAGCCGGAGCGGAGCCGGGAACCGGAGCATCAGTGACACAAGTATAATATTTTTAAAGAATTTTTTTGGGCATTTGAATACTATTTTTGCTGAAGTTGGAGCTGATGAATGATCATACATCATGTCTTTAACACCTAATTTTTTTCAATAATATTTTTTTTTCAAAGTAGAAATGCCGTTCTGCCCGTCTGCCCGAATTCGCTACTGAACAATTTTAAATTGGATCGAAGCCAGGAGTTCCGAGAGAAATTACCTGATTTTGTAATCATGAATAATTTTTTGAAAATTTTTTGGGAAGTAAAATTAATCTGCCTTGAATCGGAGATAAAAATTTTTGCAAATTGAGCGGAGCCGGAGTAGTCGGAGTCAAAGACATAAACTTTTTTTTAAAGAACTTTTATTTGGCATTTTAAAATATTTTGAAATCGTAAGGTGGGCTGACCGACAATTTTTGACACTAGAAGCTCGAGAGCACAGGAGGCGTGGCTCCTATGAAGTATTTTTAGATGGCTCATAATAATATTTGCAAATTTATAAAACATGAAATAATTCTCTTTTCATCTTTTAGAAAAGTTATAAAAGTAATAAATTCTGTCGTTATATAGTTGGGCAAAAGTACCCAACCCGGACTTGCATGCGCACTTTTTCAAGCCCAGACACACGAGGCGATAATAATAGTAATAATATACATTATTAATAATTATTAATTAAAAAAGGCTATAAATTTTTTTCTACTTTGTGTAAGAGAGTAATATTTTCAGTTTTTTATTTTTTTTGGTTTTATCTTCCTCTCTGATTTCCTTTCTCTATACATTGAGATAAAAAAACTTAACAAAAAAAAAAGGGTTTCTCTTTTAATTATAAAACTTTCCAGAAACCTTCCTTAGACATAAAGAGATGTTCACAAGTGTTTATTAAAAGTGATACAAATCATTTTATCTGTGGTTGATTGAAGTGCTGACCATGATTGAAAAAAAAATTCGAGATTGTTTGAACAAAATATTGAAGAAATTATCATACCTATTTTTTATTTTTTTATTATATCAAAGTAGACCGATTATATCTTTATTACTACATTAATATTCACGGTACTTTTAGTGAAATTATTTTGTTGAATTTCTTGAAAAATGAGTACCTGTTATATTAGGCTTTGTGTGGAATTTCTGTCACATTAGCTATCAAACCCTTTTTAACTTTAAGGAGTGACAGATTAAAATAAAAGTTTACTGCTTTAAATCAATAATTTTCTTTTATTAAGATTGAAGATATTTTGTGATATTTTTTATAGAATTTTTAATATTTTTAATAAACTCTCTAATATTAGTATAATCTTGGGTATGGCAGCGTAAGCTTTCATTAACCTTCCATTTCCTGAAGTTAATTCGAGAGCAGGGTTGCATGTGTTGTGTATTTTATTTGACTGGGAATTGATTTTTTCTTTATTTTTTTAGTGAGGTTTGACCGAACATAAGAGCGAGAATGGGGACGAGTCCCTCCACCGTCTTCCTCCGGTAGGCGAGAGAAACCCGACTTCCGATTCTTGCCATCTTTGGTTGATTTGTCACCTGGGTATCTGCGTTCAAAAAGGAAAAATAAATTTGGACTTTTTGGGCGCCCCTCGGAGTACTCGAGCTCATTCGTATTGTCAAAAACGGTAATTATTATATACAAGTTAATAAATATATATATATAATATTTATATATATATGTATATTATATATCTTATATTATGCTATATTATATATTTTATATATATATATTATTTATATATTTATATATTATATATATATAATATAACTATTATTTTACCAGTCACTATATCTTGACGTTTATTTGCACCTATATAATTATTATATTTTAAATTTTCAATTTCTATAAATTTATTTTAAACGAATTAAAAACAATATCCGTGGTGCAGTTTATCAAACACAGTAATTAGCGTAGAGTATTTCCTTGTGTTTTTTAATTTCCATATTCGGCTAGGTAGTTATATCGTTACATTGCGTGAGTTATGTTCGATCATAAGCAAACCAATTATTGCAGATGTCACTTATCTTCGACTTTTAAGGTCTGACCACTCTATTTTTTAAATTTAAAAATTATTTGCAAAATTCGATTTTTAAACAAATTAAAAGATACTCGTAGGCTACCATATTCTGTGGTGTTACCATGTTTATCAACTCCAATTGAGCCTGTTGGAAGGTACTTGTTTCATTGTAATAGTTATTTAGGCATTATGATTTCGTGTCATTTTTATTTAGATATAAATAAAAAATATTATTGTAGCTGTTACTCATCTTGATGCTATATGTGGCTCTCTATAATTTTTTTTTCATTTTTCAAAATAGATAATTCTTTTTTAACGATTAAAAATACTCGATAGGCTACATGTATATAATCATAATTTAGCTTGTTAAAGTATTTGTTTTTTTTTGAATGGCTATACTAATATTTAAGCTGTTATTTTTATTGTTCCTTGATGTATTTTTATTTTACTGTCACTTTATTTTCTTGACGTTATTGTCCCTCTCTATATTATTATTTTTTAAATTTTAAATTAATTTAAATACTAGTATCAAATTAGTGAAGCTCAAAAAATGAATTTCACTAATAGTGAAATGTGTGATATGCGCGTAGCTAACGAGTATTTTTTTTAATTCCGTATAAGAAATGGTGATTTATAAATCATTAGGCCTGTTGAAAAGTATCGTTTTTTTTTATTTGTATTATAATTTCCTGAAGTTTTTATTGTTGAGGGTGCTTAGTTTTATTTTTAAGATATAAACAAACTCCTCTATTTGAGCTGTCACTATCTTGCGTTTTTGTGACCTTTATTACTTCTATGAAATTTTTGTAATTATTATAAATTTCTATTTTTCAAACATATTTAAATATCGATAGGTATTACCTACGAGTATTTAACAGTATTATGCTGGTTAGAAAGTATCTTGCTTCTTTCTTTGTTAGTATTAGGGTAGGCTCTTTTCCTTTTATGGTGTTATTCTTTTACATAAACAACCATTATTTGTAGCTGTTACTTTTATCTTTACGTTTATGTGCCCTTGTAATTTATTTTTTAAAAATTAATTCATATTTCTATTTTAACGGCAAAATATCCTAACATTTTATTCATAATTAGGCCTGTTTGAAAGTATGTTGTGTTTTTATTGCTAATTTTAGGTAGGATTATATCGTTGTAGGTGTTTTTTATTTAGATATCAAACAAACCCCTCTAATCGTACCGTCTCGCTCTCTCTCTTGACGCCCTCATATGCTACTTTATATATTAAATTTTAAAATCTATATTTTTAAACAAATTACAAAACTCTACTGCTTAGTTACCTTGTTATCGGCCCATAATTAGCGTGTAAAGTACCTTGGTTTTTAATTTGCTATAATAGGTAGGCTTTTATCGAATTTAGGGCTTCGTTTTATTTAAATGATTAACAACCATTGTAGTTACTCATTCTCGTCGTTTGTGTTAACTTTTATGTTATTATTTTTTCTTATTTTCTTATATTTACTTATTACATTTTCCAACATAAAAAAATCTCCTAGGCTACATGGTTTTATTTTAATACACTACATGTAATTTTAGAAAGTTTTGTTTTTTTTTTTCATTATTTTTATTATTATTGTTTATATCTTTAGCACGCTGAGGCTAGTTATATTTGTATAAAATAAAACAACCATTTTCTGAACTTTTAATCTGTACCATGCTTTCTATATTTTTTTACAAAATTTTCAAATAGTTTAAATTAAATTTTGGAACTGAATTAAAAAATACTCGTGGTACTGTTTTATCACCATAATTAAAACTGTTAGAAAGTATCTTGTTATTTTTAATTGCTATATTTTGGTAGGCTTATATCTCGTTAGGCTGCTTATTTTTATCGATATAACTAACATTATTTTAACTGTTATCATTTTTGTTTTGGACGTTTATGTCCCTTAATTAATTTTTTTAATTTTATATATATCTTAAAATAATTCTTTTTAAACAAATTTATAAAATACTATAGGCTACAAATTATTATCGGAACGTATTTAGGTTGTATGTAAGTAATCGATTTTTTAATGTTGCTAATATTTGGTAGGCTTTATATGTTTTAGGCTGCTTTTTTATATGGGAGATATAACAAGATCATATTTGTAGCTGTCAATTATTTGACGTTTATGTGCCATTAATTACTTTTTTTTTAAAAAATTTTAATTTTTAAATAAATTATATTCACGGAATTAAAATACTTAGTTACATATTTATCATCCTAACTAAAGGATAGACCTGTTAAATTATCTCGTTTTTTTTATTTATTTGCTATTAATTAACTGACAGTATATTCGGTTTTAGGCTGTTTTTTTTATAGATAAAACAAATCTTACTTAAAAGCTCTTGCGTGTAATATATGGTAATTGCGTGCCTGTTTATTTTTTTTTTATAATTTCAAAGGTTCGTATAAATTCTTTTGTTTAAACGATTAAAAATAGCCTGCTACTTATTACTTGCACACCGCACTAATTAAGCTGTTAGAAGGTCTTGTTTTCTTTAATTTGTTATATTTAGCTTTATATTGTAATTACTACCTTTTAACAAATATTCCTCTATATTTTTTTTTTTTAAATTTTCAGAAATTATTTATATTCTTTTTACAGAGTTAAAAATACTCTTTGTTTTTAATATTTAGTTAATATTAGTAGAAAGTATTTGTTTTTTTTATTTGCTAATATTTAGGTAGGCTTATATCATTAGGCTGTTATTTTATTTAGCTATACACTAACTATTCCTGTCACTCTTATTTTGGCGTTTATTTGCACTCTATAATTATTATTTTTTTTTATTTTTCATTATATTATTTTAATTCTATATTTAGTACGAATTAAAATTACTCTTTAGGATACAATGTTGCAACAATATTGGCCTGTAAGAAAAGTATTACTTGTTTTTTAATTTGCTATATTACGGTAGGCATTCGTTTGGTCTTATTATTTTATATTTAGTATAAACAAGTTTGAAATAGAACGTGGATAATTCTACATTTTGTGTACTCTATAATTTTTTTTTTTATATTTTTAATTATGCATTAAATTCTTTCAACGACATTAAAAATTTATAGGTATCGCTGTTTTAAAACTAATAATTAGTCGTTAGAAGATATTAATTTCTTTTATTTGCCGTATTAGTTTAGGTTTATATCTATGCTTTACTTTATTACACCATAGTATATATTATTATATTTAGTATCATATCTATATTATTAATATATAATTATATTATATTACTATTTATATATATATATAGATTAATAGATATATTACATATATATATATATGGCCTTTTTGGATTTAAGAAAGCAATATATTGATATTTTTTAGAATATCGATTTTTTTAACGAATTCTTATATCAATATATTTTTATAAATTTAAATTTATTATTAACCATTGTGAATACATTTTCTAAATTGTATAGCTGATTTGATTTGTGATAGCATTTCAATTTAGGTAAGATTATTTATTAATTTTAAAATTAAAATTATTAGTATAGTATATGTCAAGATAAATAAATCGAAGAGCATAACTGTTTTAGAAGATTATTCTAAAGGAAGCGATTAATCTTTAAGGATAAGGAATATTGTATTCAAGAAAATGTAAGAACGACCACCCTATGACTCTTTCATTAAAGGAAAGACAGATGGCGATGAGATCGAGATGTGTAAATACGTTTACCTAAAGATATCTGTGAACGTGTATTCGCTTATTGAAATTTATTTACTTCATTATTTTGGTGCTCGACTTCACGATCTTTGTGACACTTCCATGTATGAGGGCTAGATCATGATTGGAAAGTTATATGCGGAGGTTTGTGATTGCCCCAGTATATTATATGGTCAGAAGCTGATTTGGAGGAAATATAACATTGACCATTTGAAATTGATTTTGATCTTCATTTTTGGTAAATTTAGAACAGTGTTACCCAAATCAATGGGTTTTTTGGTGGAGAGTATGTCTTGGGAAGACAAGGTGCTTCCAAGTTTTTAGTTCCAAAGATATCAAAAGGTATGCCTAAGAATTAAAATCATTTACTTATAGCAGACATATGAATCACTATTCATTTTCGATTTCCTGGCAGGTTATAATGGACATATTCAATTCAAACAGGACAATATAACAGTTAATTCGTGTATGTTTGTAAACCGCCGCAACTCGGAGCACATTACCAATCGAGTTGAATCCCTTTGGTCAAGTGCAAACGAAGAAAAAACGGGAATTGCAGACGGCAGACAAACAATATGTTAGATGGCTACATCTTCGATTTATTTGGTGAAAAAAAAAGAAAAGCTTTTTGAACAATGTTGATGATATTATTAGATTTTATCTCTAAATATAATATTATTCTTAAATAATAATTTAAATATTAAATTTAAAAATGTATTTATTTTTTTTTAATAAATTATACTGTTAAATAAATATTGCTCACAAGTGGAAGTACAATCAGTCCCAAAATTCATTAATATTTTTAAGAGAGTGGAACAGTTCACTCATTTTTAAGGATGTAAACATTGATAAAATATGAAGTATAAAGTTGCTAAATTAATAATAAATTAAAAAAAGTATAATAGTTCGATTAATAAATCGTGTGTGTGATCCTGGTATCAGTTTGATATTTTGTTATACCAAACTTCATGTTGACTGAAATCAGTAGCTAAGTCTGTTTTTTAAAAAAGTATTTGTAATACGAACTTTTATAAGCAACAATTACACAAGTATGCTATAAGAAAGGTCTATATAATCGATGTTGGAAAATGGCGCAAATCTAGATGAGGAAACATTACTACGAGTGTAGAACAGTTTAAAACGCTTATTCTTTGTTAAGTGTAGTCACTAGGAAAAATTATGAATTTTCTTTTTTCTATTTCGACCTTTCTTTTAATCGTCTTTTCTTTCTTTTGTCCTGAGTAGCTTTCAAAATTTCTTTTCGCCACTCGGTTACCTCCTGTATTTGGCGTACGCTAAAATTATTAATTAGTAATACTATGAGCGAGTATATTTATATATATATTTATTATAATATATATTTATTAGCTATTATAGTATTATATAGTATATTTTTATAATATTGTAATTATATTTTATAATATATTAGGGTAAAGTACTTTACGCGAACACTTCTAGAAAAATTCGGGTTGCATTTTGCATTATTGTTTGTTTTGCCGTCATAAATAATAGGCGTTTGACGACTTTCTTTAGCGTATATGTTACAAGTAAATTTAAAGTCTGTTATTTGACTATATTATATTATTATTAATATTTATATTATTATATTATATATATAAAATTTATTAATATTTATATTTATATTATATATATTATATTATTATATAGTATTATATAAAGGTTAAAAAAAATAATAATAAGTATGTTAGGTTTGATTAACACGGCCTCTAGTCCGGTGTTTGGAATTTCGGATAAATTGAATTATACGGCTTTGGTTTATTTTAATAATGTAATTTTCTCTTATTTACTCTGTGATCCTTATAGCTATTAAATTTTATTAAATAAACACACCCTTATAACCACGAAAATAACTTAATTTATTATAACAAAGTTGTAATCAATTCCTTTGTTTAAAAATAAATTTAAGAATCACTTAAGAACAATTAAGTGGGCATCTTCCTTTATTAATTCTTACTTATGAACACAAAACAAAAAATAAAATAAATTAAATATCGAAAAGTAGGTATATTTTCGATATTGAGTGCACTTTATTTCGTACGCGTGAGTTAGCAGTTTATTTTAGCAGTTACATTTTGGATTTATGATTACTATTATTTTTTATAGGTTGAAGGTAAAAAGGCCATACATTTAAAAATATAAGGACAATAGTAACAAAAAAATGATTATCAATAAATAAGAAATAAATATATTTAAACCAAAGTACATCTTAGATTATTTATTTATAAATATAATATAGTTAAATATATAATATATTAAATCATAATTAAATATTAATAAATAAATAATATAATACAAATAAATAATAATAAAAGTAATAATTAAAATTAATAGAATTATTAATAACTAAAAAATAATAATTATATCTATTATTGGAGAGAGAACTGCTAAGAACGTGGTACATACAAATAATTATTTAAATGATATATATTATAAATAACTTTTCATAATATTTCCTATTACAAAACATAATTAAAGTCAAAATAAATAAATATATTATAATAAATATTAATGATAATATTTATAAATAAATTTTATTAAAAAATTAATATATCAAAAAATAAATGATAATAATAGCTTGTGATGAATTTATAAAATAATAAATTAAATAATAATTTAATAAAAAAAATAAATATAAAAATTATAAATAATAATTAATAATAATAAATACAAATTAAATAAATATATAAATAAATCAAATAAAGATAAATAAAACATTTAAATATAAAATAGATTATTAAATATTAAAATTCATACTAAATAATAAAATAAATGATAAATATAAAATAAATATATGCTATATAAAATAATATTAAAAATATTTACATAAATAAATATTTATAATAATAACAATTCAAACTAAAAATAAATAAATTGACTAATCATGTTAATAATACAGAATATTTAATAATATAAACAATTCATTTAAATAATAAATAATGATAAACTCAAATAAATAATAAATAATAGAATAAATAAAATAATAATAATAATAATAAATAATATAAATAAATAAATAATAAATAATAAATATAATAATGAAAAATAATAATAAATAAAACTATTAATAAATAAATTAATAAAATTAAATGAATAATTAAATAATAAATAATAAAATCAATTATTTATTAATAATATAAAATGAATATTGTAAATAATTAATCTTATTATAATATAAATAAATAAATAATATTAAAAAAATATTAATAATAAAGATAATAAATAATAATAATAATAACTTAATAAATATAAATAAATAAATAAATAAAATAATTTAATGAATAAGAAATAAAAACTTAGATAAATAATTATATATAAGGTAAATTAAATAAATGTAAATGATAAATACAACTAATTAAATAAATAATAATAACTAAAACTTAAATTATAATTAAACACATCGTAATAAATCAATTTAAATAATAAATCTAATAAATATAAAATTTGATAATATATGAATCATTTTAAAATAAATAAAAAATAAAAGAAATATGAAAACTAAATACAAAATAAAATATATAAATAAATAAATAAATAAATATACTATAATCTAAATAATGAATGATCGAATAATTAGATATAATAGATATATATATAATTTATACAAAAATATTGTTGACAGATAAACTGTTATATAGTAATAATAAATCAAAAACTAACTGTAACTTAGCTCCATAACAAAATATTAGAGTGAAGGAATGAATACCAAGACAATAAGAAAAAAATACCTATGTATCAGGATTACCAAATATTACAATGAAGTTATGATAAACATAGCATATCAATACGTGGACGAAATTTATCACGTATAATTATGCAGGTTTCATAACGCCTAAAAAGAATATTTGTCCATACATAAGTACAACTCGAAATTTATATCAGAAGTGTCTAAGAACGAACCTATTAGTTTATTTTTGTAAATAGGTTTATAACCCACAATGATAAAAATCTAACATAGTTATCTAGCATTATCTTATAATATAATATTAGTAATCATGTTAAATTATCTTTGTTCTGTGCAATTTCTATAATACAGCAATATAAAGCCATAAATAATTAAAGGTTTCACAATTAATAACAGTATTTCCACCACCTTCGAATTTTCGAGTTTTTCGCACTTACTCAAGTATTCGTACCCAGAAAAAAAATCTTACTGCTACCAATGATCTCAAAAATTTAAGATTGGAAACTCATGTAAACTCGCGGGATTTTTACTTATATCTGAAGGATTTCAACACATAGCGAGATTTCCACCACTCGAAAATTTTTCGGTTTTCACTTTAGTATTTTCCGTACAGAAAATATCTATGCTACCATTACTCACTCAAAGTGTTATAAGTTTTGACAACTGAATGTTAACGTCGATTTATAAGTTAATAGAAGGATTTCAACAACTAAAGTATTTCACAATCGAAATTTCGAGTTTTGCACTTTCATGTCTTATTCACACTTTATAATAATTCAGTCAACTTCCGATCCAAAATTTTTGCCTATGAGCATGGTCAGTAGGGTACTACTTTCATCTTCTCAACATAACACATAACATTTCCACAATCCAAAATCTCACATTCTTTTCAAACTCTTAAAATAAATTGCGACCGTAAATGTAACCTAACCGAAGAAAGATAGTGATACTTCTAATGGTAGGCGTAGTTTACTTATATATGAAGCGATTAAAACTCTAAACAGTATTTCACACATGAAATTTTGAGTTTGTCCACTTTAGTATTTTTCGTACAGAAAAAATTCTATGCTACAATTCTTCCAAATTTTACGTAGTTGACAACTTATGCTACGCTTTATAACTTAATATGAAGGATATTACACAATTAGACTATATTTCAACATTCCGAATTTTCGGAGTATATTTGGGCCTCTTTAAGTATTTTCGTAAGAAAAAAATCTGATAGATACAATTACTCCCAAATTTATTCGATCCATATTCATGGCTACGGTTTTATAAGTTTAAGTATGAGGATTCAAAACCTATCAGTTCTTCACTTCGCATTTTCATGTTCTTAACCTTCCTCAGGTATATTTGCACCACAGACAGAATATCTATTGCAACAATTACTCAAATATTAAGTTTTTGACAAGTATTTTCCATGTAACGGATTTTATAATTAATATGAACGCGATTTTAACCATACAGTATTTCACACGACCTCGAATTTCTGAGTTTTTGACTTTTAAGTATTTCCGTTCCAGAAATAAAAAATCTATTGCTATCCAATTCTCTCAATTTTAAGGTTTTGACAAACTTCATGTAGGGCATGGTTTATAAGTTATATATAAGGATTTTCAAACAACATAAGTATTTCAACCTCTGATGGTTCGAGTTTTGCACTTAAGTATTTTTCGTACCATAAAAAATTCTTTATGTCCATATACTCCAAATTTGGTTTCAAATACTTATGCTAACGGCATTTTATTAATTAATATAAAGGATTTAAACCCTTTTAAATCGATTCCAAGTTTGCCTTTAAGATTTTTACCCGAAAAAATATCTACTGCTTACAATTCTCCCATTATTCTGTCCGATTCATGCTAAAGGACATTTTGAAGTTAATATATGAAAGATTTACAACCATTAGTACCAGTATTTCCACACCTCAAATGTTCGAGTTTATTGCAATTCTAAGTATTTTTCGTACCAGAAAAAAAGTCTTACTGCTACCATTACGTCCAATTTAAGTTCACTAAACTTCATGCTAGCGGTTTTATTAACTTAATTTTGAAGAGTATTTCCAACCCATAACAGTTATTTCCACACTCAAAATTTTTCGATGTTTGTTTAATATTTTCGTACCTAAAAGAAATTTTATGCTACCAATTCTCCAAAATTTTGTAGTTCCAACAAACTTACTTGCTTAACGGTATTTTTTATACTTATTATTTAGGATTTCAACACGTTTTCTCCAATACCTCGAATTTTCGCTTTTTGCACTTCAAAGTATTTTTTTCGTTACAGAAGAAAATTTGCTTCCAGTACTCAAAATTTGAGTATCGACAACTTTCTGTAACGGCTGTTTTTAGTTAATTATAGAGATCTTCAAACCTAACAGTATTTTCAACAACCTCGAATTTCGAGTTTTGACTTCTAAGTATTTTCGTACCCAGAAAAATAATCTACTGCTTCAATTACCCAAAATTTAAGTTTCTGACAAACTTGTAACGGTTTTTATAATTAATTGAGGATTTTAATCGATATAGTATTTCCCACACTCGAATTTTCGGTAGTTATTGAACCTTTAAGTTTTTCTATTTTTGAAAAATTGTGCATTACAAAAAATAGCTACCTAATTTCTCCAAAAAATTTAAGTTTCTGACAGTTAACATGTACACGGCACTTTATATTCGTTAATATTCACAATGTTGATAAACAAATTGCAATAGTTAGATACGGCGCATTCTACGCAACAACCTTATAGCGTAAGTATCCAAACTTGAGTTTTTCGGGGTTTTGCTTTAGTATTTTAATCGGTCCAGAAAAATTTCTACTGCTACATTACTCAAATTTTACGTGTTGGAAACTTCAGGCTAACGGCTTTATATAACTATTTATGAAGGTATTTATCGGTAACAATGAACTCTCCAATAACATGATTTTCCACACACTCGAATTGCTGAGGTTTGTGCACTTCTAAGTATTTTACGTCAGAAAAAAATCTACTGCTACCAATTACTCAAAAATTTAAGTTCTGACAAACTTTCTTCGAGAATTTTATAAGTTAAAATATATTGCAAGTTTCAAACCATAAACAGTTTTCCACACACCTGAATTTTGAGAGGAGCGATACAGAGAAATTTTCTGTACCAATGAAAAAAAATTACTCAAGTTGAAGTGATACCAATTATCTCCAATTTTGAGTTTGACAAATTCCATGCAGCAGGATTTTATATTTAATTATGAGGTTTCAACAGGCATAACAGTATTTTTCAATCCGAAATTTAGAGTTGCACTTTAGTATTTTGCTTGATTATGTTGATGGCTTTATATCTATCTATAGGTACGCAGCGGCAGGTGTTGAAGGTTCTTATATTTCAATAGGGTGCAATCCTCATCAATATTATACACGATTCACCTCGTGCTGACATATATTGGTTTTTAAAAGTCAAGGTGATAGTGTGTTTTGTCTAGACTGCTAGAAGTTTTGTGTTTTGTATTGGATATGCTCTAGTTGACTAGTTCGTTGTGGTTTTCTTTCATTTCTCCACCTCTGTTTAGTTGGATTTTTTCTATAACTTCTGTATTTTTGACTGAATTTAATTCAATCTTTTAAAGCTTGGCGTCCTGTGTTTTATGCGCTGTTTCCACTGTGAGGGTGAACTTTTGAGCGAACTATAAACCCATACTTGGATAGTTTGCCTTGAATGGTCATCGGTGACAACTGGGGAATAAAAATCGTTGGGTAGGCAGAATATGCGGCAATTGGAACTGAACTCTTACTAACCCAGGGCAAAACATCATTCTGATTACCCCAGAAAATCCTTTCGTTCATTACCCTCAGATGAATTATGTTCGTAACCTCAACGAGATTGTCTTTGACCACTCTCTCTCGTAACTATAAATATACCTCTTAAATTCTTAGACTCACCACATAATATAATGTATTCTAAATGCTCCATACCTTGCTCTCCTTTATCTAATTATTCTCTTGCATTTACTGTACCATACGTTTATACTCATTTTCGCAAAAGATGAAAGGCCTTTTACGGCGATCGACGAAATTCTATCAGGAGGTCATGCATTAGCTTCCTGGCCAAAATCAGTGTATGTGGGCGCTAGCTACAGCCAACGTCCGAGTCTGCTTCTCGACATTGCAGGAATACTATGTTGGGCTAATTTTTATCACCCACTATGGGATTAAAGGATAAGGATGATGTAAGATGTTCTCTTAGAAGAGTACGGTGTGGATATAGTATGATATATAATTATGTGGTAAAAGGTGGTGTTTCTAAGAGTCTATCGCTTACCGTATTACTCAAACCTGACTCTTGAGATCAGCGTTTCAACGATTTTATTATTCAATATTGCAGGTACAATTTTAATTCTCATTAACATTATATCGGGAGTTATTTCCATTTTAACTTTTTACGGAAATCAAGTATTTTAGTTCCAGATTAAAAATCTATCTCTACATATTACTCCAACTGTTACTCTTTAGTCTTCCAGTCCACCGGATATTATTATAATTCAGTAAACAGATTTAATATATCATTAACAGTTATTTTCGGGGATTTCATAATTTTGACTTACGGAAAATCTACGTATTTTCGTTCTAGATTGAATTAAAATCTTATTTCTCGCACCTGTCTCCAACTGGAATCATCAGATTCGAGCAACGGGTAATCTATTAATAACATAGTACAATTTAAGTATCATACAGATTTTTGGAGATTCAAATTTTTGGACTACGAAATCGAACTTATTTATGGATGGGTGAAAAAATAGTAATGTTACTCTGTTGGAAAAAGGAATTCATGATCTTCGCCAATTTTATTTATTAATTTAGTACTTTATATAATCATAACATATTTTGGAGATTTCAAATTTGAAATTAGGGAATTCTAAGTATTTTCGTCCGAATATAATCTTCGCAACTTTACCTAACTGGCAACTATTCAGACTTAGTTCAATCGATTATAATAAATTAGTAACAATTTAGATATCATAACATTTTCGGAAGTTTCCAAAATTTGCAAAAACAATCCGATCGCAAACCGTTCGCCAACTTCATTCGCATATTACTCAAAACCTGGAATCATTTAGACTTCAGGCTAACGCCATTGCTATTTTTAACAATTATAATCAATAGATATTCTACATTATTTTCGGGATTTTCCAACTTTGAACTTCGAGAATAAGTATTTTTGTTCCAGATATAAAATCTATCGCACAGATTACTCAAAGTGATCATTTAGACTTCAGGCAACGCATTTTTTAAATAAATTAGTAACATTTAGATAATCAATACTCAATATTTTCGTAGATTTCAATTTTGACGTACGGAAATCTAATGATTTTCGTTTCCAGAAATTAAAATCTATTGCAACCTATTTACTCAAACTGGTATCATTAGACTTCCTAACGCACATTTTTTTATTAAATTAGTAACAATTAAAGATATCATAATATTTTTGAGATTCAAAATTTTGAAAATTTCGGAAATCTAAGTATTTCGTTCCGATAAAATCTATCGCAACCTATTACTCCAAACCTGGAATTTTCAGATTCAGGCCAGGCATTTGTTTATTATTGTACTATATTTAAGAATTAAAATTTTTTTAGATTTCCAAATTTTGAACTTACGGAAATCTAAGTATTTTCGTCCAGAATAAAATCATATCGATCCTATTCTCCCAAACCTGGAATCATTAGATTAGTGCTAACGGCATAAATTTATTATAAAATAATTTAGGATTAATGTATTATCCTAAAACATTTTGAAGGATTTAAACTAATATGAATTAGGAATTGTAGTTTTTTTTCCTCAGAAAAAAAATCTAAGTATGCAATATATTACTTCTCAAATGGAAAGCCGTGGGTGTCTTAACGCATTTTTATTATTAAATTATAACCAATTAAGATATCATAAACAATATTTTCGAATTTTTTCCAAATTTTTTGAATTTATCCCTAATGGGAAGATTCGAATTCTTCTAGTATGATCACCAACCTATTTTCAACTGGATCTTTTCAGACTTTCAGGCAACGGCTCTTTTTTTAAAATTTGTACAATTTAAGTTATAACATATTTTCGGCGATTTCAAATTTAGATCTTACGGAAATTTTAGTATTTTCGTTCCAGAAAAAAAATCGCCTATCGGTCAACCTTTACTCAAAACCTGGTGATATATTTAGTTATGCTAAACGCTTTATGAATCTAGTAACATTTAATATTTATATATAACTATTTTCGGAGATACTTTCACAATTTGAACTTTACGGACATCTAAGTATTTTCTGTTTCAAGATAAAAATTCTATCGCACCTATTACTCCAAAACTGCGAATCATTCAGACTTCAGGCCAACGGCATTTTAATTATAAATTTAGTATTACATTTAGTAGTCATACATAATTTTTCTCTGGAGATTTCCAAATTATCTGTGAACTTACGGAATCTAAGTATTTTACTTTCCAGAATTTATAAATTCATATCGCAACTATATACTACCAACCTGGAAATTTAGCTTTAGGTAACGCCATTCTTATTATTAAACTCAGTATCAATTTCAAGATATTATAAGCAATATTTTTGAGAGATTTCAATTTTGAACTTACCTGGATAGATATTTTTCGTTCCTCAGAAAAATCGTAATTGGAACTATTCTCCAACCTGGAATCATTCACTTCGGCCAACGGATTTTTTAATAAATTTAGTAAAATTTACGAATATCATAACAATATTTCTGGGATTGCAAAATTTTTTTGTACACTTCACGTGATCTAGTAATTTTCGTTCGATAAAAATATATCGCTTAAATTACTCCTCTGGACTATTCTTAGCTTCAGGCTACGCCTTTTTATTATTATTGTAACAATTTAACAAAAATGAAAGAAAAATATTTTGGAGTTTCAAATTTTGAACTTACGGAAATCTAAGTTATTTTACGATTCAGATAAAATAAATCGTAGACGATACCTTATATATACAAAACATGGACTACTATTCAAGACTTGCAGGTAGCGTAAATACGCGGGTATATTTTTTCAATACATATTATAGTCAAAAACTAATATTAAACATTCTCCCGAACACCTTAATTATTTTCTTCGAACGAATTATTCCAACTTTCAACTATTGAACTTAACGTATCTTTGGGAGAATTATGTATATCTATTTGTTCGGTTTAGAGTAAAAAACTCATATAGCTCCTATGTCTCACAACACTGGTAATCATTTTTTACAGATAGAGGCAATTATGTACTATTTCTAATTTAGTTAAATATTCATTTGGAAATATATTAAAAACTCCTTAATATTTTGCGGAAGATTTCTTTCTATAATTATGGTGTCGCGACTCAAAAAGATAATGTTTCGTTCCTAGATATAGTCTTATCGCGAACCTAGTTAACCATCCTAAACCTGGGATTTTAGACTGGCAGCGCCTAACTAAAGTAATTTTTATTAAATAGCATAATAAGGTAAATAATTAAAGATATCATATGACATATATTTCTCCGGTGAGCCTTTCTATCATTTTGTTGTTTAGATTTAGGAAATAAATCTATAGTAATGCTTTCGGTTCCAGTGTAATAAATTCTGTCAGGTAACTAATATAATGAAGCCACACTATCTTGAATCATTCAGATTAGAGCTCACGCACATAAGGTCTTTATATATTATAATATGTGGTAACTAATAAAGACTATAAAGATAACAATGCTTATCTTGGATTGTTGTATATCCAAATTATGACAATATATATTATAAGTAATATTTTTACGTCTTCTAAGATAATTACAAACCTCTAATCGGCCGCTTTACTCAAACGCCTGAATGGTCTATTCAGACTTCAGGCCACCCGGTTATCCTGTTGAGTATTAAATGTTAACACAATATTAATGTCATAACAATATTTGTGGAGATATTCCTAAAGAATTGCCAATAAAAAAGAAGGTCGAGCATCGCATAAGATACCCGATTTCGAGCCGCAATTCATAGAATCGAAATTTGGCTCAAGAACTGGAATCAACTCTAGATTAGAGCAAAGTTTAGCTATAATAGGGACTAAACACAAGCATATGTTTATTATTATAAATTTCGTAAACTCAATTTAGGATCATCAGTATAACTCTCTTAATTTATAACACGCAATTAGATTTTTTAATGGCATATCATACTTTTAGACTTATCTAGAGAAATTAAGTAATTTCGTTCGCATTTGACATAATAAATAAATTCTAGTGAAAACATGACTCTGGTCCAACGTGGATAATAATCTATAGAACTTTATAAGAGTCGTGTATATTGTTCACTTCTCTTTAAATTATAATTGTGTACATATATAAAGATTATAAAAATATTTTATTTCCAATATTGTGAAATTTTGATATTTAGGAACTGAAAATTGTTTCGTTCAGAGTTAATAAGAATTATATTTCTCTATTAGCTAATCTAATATATCTCTAAAATCGGCTCAATCTTGTCAGCTTATAGTGCACACACGCATTTCATTTTATTAAATTTGTATATAGATATTTATTGGACAACACCCACATCACTACAAATTTTAATTTTAGCTGAAATCTCAGATTTCCATTCTCATAATCATTATTATTTTTTTCGTGTTTAGGGTTATAGTATTTTTTCGTTTCGAAAAAAAAATATATTCGCATAATCTCTCATTTCTATATTTTAGGAAATATATATAAGACTTTTCATAGGGCTAAGACCGCTTTTTAATAAGTAAACAGTAATTTTACATGTTGCAGCTAAAATTTTTAATTCAATAATGATGTCGGTAAACATAATGATCTCTGCGTTTCTCAAGCTTTGAGATTCGGTAAAAGAATCTAGTATAGGGGAGGTATTTGTGGCCACGTTCAGTAATTCATAAATTATACTATCACATAATTGTATTACTTACTAACTAGGATCATAATACAGCAAAAAGTTCAATATTCTTCACACGGACAAATTTTCATTAATCTGTATTAATAATTTCATCTCTAATTCTTAAACAAAATATCATAAATAAACTCTTTTTTCACAGAGCTTTTCTCATCAATTAGTTCATGGCTAAACACCCTCTTAAAAAGTACTAATCGTCGGACAACCGGGATATGCAAACTTCAAGATTCGTTTACTCCAAACCTGGAATCATTTAGATTCAGGACTACCGCTATACTCAGATATTTAATTATTGTGCCATTATAACTAACAATTTAAATATCATGTAGTACAATATATTTTCTGGAGATATTCCATAGTGTGTGGAAACTTTACAAAATCTAAAGTATTTTGACGTGATTAATCTCAGAAAATAAATAATATATAACTAAATTCAAGCCTTTATCCAACTATTAAGGCTATAGAGTAATTATTCAGCTTCAGGCCGAAGCGGCAATACATTTATAAACATTAAGATAAGTTCTTTATTGATAGTTAATCTTACAGGTGTTAAAGATATTGATCATTAGGAATAATATATTTCTGTTTTGTCTTACGATTTTTTCTGACATTGAGAGAATCTAAGAGTATTTTTGTTCGAATATCAGAATAAATAATCTTATGTGAAACCTAGATGTTTTTCAAAAGATCTGAGATACTGTTTTCATCTCCTATCTGGAGACGTCTGACTCTCATAATTCTACTTATATAATTTTCTATGTATTTTATTAAAATCATTTAAGATCAAAATAGTTTACTAAAAATGTTTCGTTTATTAAATATATTGAACTTCGGCAAATAATCTTATAGTATATTCGATTCACAGAATAAAACTATTCACCCTAAGTCGCCACTTATTATACTCTATAGCATTGCATAGTTTAGTGTGTATTCTTGAAGTAATATTAGCTTGAGAACTCTCGTCCGCGCGCTTTTTTTTATTAAAATTATTTAAAGCGCCTTAGTATTAATGAACTTTATTAAGTGTGTCTGTGAGAATTTACGCAATATTTGGACTTGAAGACCGAGGGTAATTGTAGTATTATCGTTAGTAATAATCTCTTAACTAACACTCATTTAGCTCCCTCCCAAACTGGTCAATTAGATATCGAGTGGCTAACGCCCATGACATTTATTAATATGAACTTTTTTAGTTTATTTGTTCTTTTTTGGTTTTCTATTTAATTAAGATACATATAATTAAGATAATTTGGCATAACATATTTTATCGGTGTCGAGTAAGTGTTCCATATTCGTTTTTGTGAATTGTACAGGAAATTTTTAGAGATTACTTTTTACAGATCTCCGAATGGAGTATTAAGAAAATACTATCGGCCTCAATCTATACGTCAGCAGACCTGCGTGCTTATCTTCGATTCAGGTCCAATACGGCGATGTTGTTTATGTATAAGTTAAGTCACAAATTTATAGGATCTTCGACGTACATTTTTCGGCAGAGATTTACAGATGTTTTTGAACCTTACGGAAATCCTAAGAGACCGTCTTTTTTCGTATCCCGTAAGATTCAATTTCTCTCGCAGGCATACTTAGAATCTATAATTACATGGACTCTATCTTTATGTAGAACATTAATGGCTTAACTCGCACAGTTTAGGATTACATTAAGAGTACTATCTGGGGCCCCAATTTATTTATCCTTATAGTCTTACAATATTTTTCGGAGATTCCAAATTTTGACTTACGGAAGATCCTAAGTAATTTATCGTTCAGAAATAAAAAATCTATCGCAGCTATTCACCAAAAAACTGAATCTCAGATTAGGAACAACGGCATTGTTTTTATTAATAAATTAGCTCGAATAAAATTTAATAAGATAAATCCTACAGATATCTTAGAGACTTTTTTCAATACTCTCTTGAACTAGGACTGAAATCTAGTGTATTATACTTTTCTCGCAGAATAAAAATCTAGAATCGTCTAAAATTTTTATCATCTAACATGTGAAAATCTCACATCTTGTACGTGTCCAGGTTACGCGATTGACGCCACATTTTATTAAATTTAACTAGTAACAATTTTACCAGTACTGTATATAAAATTTATTACTGCCAATTTATGCAGATTTTTGAAGTGATCCCTCCACATTCTAATAAAGTATTATTTAGTTTTAATTTAATACATATTTACCGCAACGGTCTTGATTTATTCACCATGTATCTTGGAATCATTCAAACTTCAGGCAACGGTAACTAATAATATATATATCTCGATACATATGGATAGATATCAATGCATATCTATCCGAAGGATGACTATTAACCTCTATGGCTGCCACTCTGCTTTTTCTTCACAAATTTAAGTGTGTTACGGAAATATCACTCTATAGATAATTGTTCGTTGCTTAAAAAATATCATATATCGCAACTAGCTTCACTACGAATACATTAGGGAATCATTTTAATAGGATTCAGAGAGTGAAGGTTAAATTTATTATATTAAGTAGTATTACTATTTTAATATTAATTCATATAAATTTTTTCCACACATTTTTGTTAACATTATCAGAAATTGCAGTAATTTCGTGTTTAAAAATTAATAAATATACTATTCGTACCTATTACTCCAATAACCTGGATCATTATAAACTTCAGACTTAACGCTATTATTTATTAATTTAATTATAATATAGATTCTAATACAATTTTATATAATATTCTTAAATTATTTTTCGAGATCTTACCAAATATTGTTACTATACTCGGATCTTAAGTAATTTTATCGTTCGATATATAAATATTCATATTTCACCTATGGTACTCCAAAATATGGAAGTTTAGACTTCAGGCTAAACGATATTGATTATTAATAATTAGTACTAAAATTTAGTATCATAACTAAACTATTTTTCGTAGGACTTTACTAATATTGAAATTCTATCACGGTATAATTTAAAGTGTATATTTCGTTCCTAAGTAAAAAAATAAAATCTTTGCAAACTTTACTACCTAAACTGGATTAATTTAGACTTCTATGAGCTAACGCCATATTTATTATTTTATATTTAAATTATATAAAATATTTAAGGTTCATACTTTTTTCCGTAAAGATTGCCCTCAAATTTTGATCTTACGGAAATTGAAGTATTTTCGTTCCAGAACGTACGTAACTGCAATTCTCTAGTAGTTATTTTAATTTTTTCATCTCACATAATGCGACTGATCTTCATTAGACTTCAGCATAGTCTCAGAACGAGCCTCGATTATATTAATCTAGCCATTTTAACCTACAATTTTTCCGTTTATCTATCATTTATGCAATAATTTTATCTGGAAGATTGCAGCATTGGCCAAAAAAAGTAAACATCAGATCGAGCAATTTAACTCGTGTACAAGAGCCAAACTTGAATAGCTCGCGTCTTTACTACACGGGAACCTGGAAGATTATTTTGACTTTCAGGGTAGTTGCTCTATTTTTTTTTAATTAATATAATTAGTATATAGTTTTATTATTATATTTTAGAATATTTTTTTTATCTATTGTCAATATTATTAAAAATATTCTCCGAAAATTTTGTTATGATATCTTAATTGTTACAAATTTATTAATTAGATGCCCGCTTTGATAGGAATATCTGTAAAATGTATAATGTGAGATGATTCACAGGTTTTTTAGATACAATTAGAGTTTGGATCGCTCTTAATTGTGTATCTGGATGCACTGATATAAAATCCTAGATTTTTGTATTGTAAAAACTATTGAAGGATAAGATTGAAAATAAATTTAGTTGTTATCTTAATTGTTACTAAATTTAATAATAAAAATGGAGTTGCCTGAAGTTCTAAATGTTTCGGATTGTTGGAGTAATAAGGTTGCAATTAGAATTTTTTTTCTGGACTGTGTATTCATTGTGTATCAGATATGTTACAGAATATGCAGTAATCTCCGAAATATTGTAAATTAAGCTAGAATCTACCTATGCCCAAGTGTTGTTCTAATAGTCAGTTATATACTACTTATCGCGTTATGCACTGAAGATTAGAATAATTTGCTGGCAAGTAGTCTGTTATGGGTGACAAGGTAATTGAGTTTAGCGTTAGTATTTCTATTTAATTCTGTGAACGTAAAATACTTAGATTCTCGTAGGTTTCTCAAATAAAATTTAGGATATAATAATAATAATAAATATTTTATGTTATTGTTAGTAATTTAATATAATAATAATGTATGTAGTGACAATAAGCAAATAAGTCATAAAATGTAATTCCCGGTTTTGGTGATAATATAGTATAACTGGTTTACGATAGAATTATTTTATTTTATATTGATATACTCCCGTTAAATTATATAGAATTATCCGGTAAAAGTTTTCCAATTGGAAAATTCTCCGAAAATATTGTATTAATGATATATTAAATGTTTACTATTTATTGAATTAATGTCAGTTTAAGCTCTGAAGATCTGTTATGGCTGTTAAAGTGTTGGTATTATTATCACTATATATATATATATGCCAGCCTCTAGAAGAGCTACATCCATATCTCAAGAAACTACAATGAAGCTATAGTAATAGGTATAGCAGATAAATTTTTATGGAATTTTCTGAGGTGATATAATTGATGTAAGATACCTTTTTGTTAGAAATTTTATATCATTTCGAAAATTAGAAATTCACCGAAATATTGTTAATGATATCATCTAGATAATGTGGTTACTAGATTAAATATATAAAATTCGACCCTTATGACTTGTACCTGTAAGCAGAAGCTTTCTAACCTAGATATATTAGGAATATTTAAAATAGGTTGCGATCAATAATTATTATAATGTGTCTTGATTAACGAGTAATCTCTTATATTCTTGTTCTCTGTTAGAAGGTTAAAGTTGGGGAGGGTAGGATGCATCACGCGAATATTGTTATATATGATATCTTTATTGTTACTATTTAATTAATATAAATGGCGTTTAGTTGATTGTCTAAATGTTATCCTGGTATTTGTTGTATAGTATTGTTGTACAGGTAGATTAATTTAGGTATGCGCTAGAGTTATTTATTGTCTTGGAAGAAATACTAGATTCGCGTAAGTTTCATTTTGGGAAATCCTCGCCGAACAATATTGTTGATTAGCTTAATATAGTGTGTCACTTCTCTTGAAGTGTAAGTAAAATGCCCGGATCGGGGTAGCTGAAAAGTCAAGTGCTGAATGATTCCTAGGTTGTGTGAGAGCGGTATTCCATACCCCGTACGGGGAGGGCAGAGGAACCCCTCGTGACACCTTTCCTTTGATATAGAATCTTTTTTTGATTGTAACACACCATGATTTCGTCTACAGTTCTCCTTGCGTTTTTCTTTACTGCTTATATAGACAAATCGTTCAACTCGGATAAGTTCCTACCCATTGTGTTTACTATCTCGGAAAGTGTCGGACGGACGGTCTACTTCAACTTCCTCTATATACCGTACAATGCCATCCGGGTTAGTCTTGAGCGCATCTAAGTAGATTCCCAGGTTTAATGCGTCAGTAATAGGTTGCGATAGATTTTTTTATTCATGGAAGAAATACTATAGATTTCCGTAAGGTTTCAACAAAATTGGAACTCTCCGCAAATTTGTAATTCGAATATTTATTTGTTTACTAAAGTACCCCTTGTTTTTATAATGCTCATATGTTGTCTAGATGTTATAGAAAAATCGAATTACAAGGTATACAAGGAATCATTTAATAGAAAGTCATGAATATTATAGTGGTTTTACACGAGGAATAATAACTTGTTATTACATTAAGAGATCTTCTACGAAACTAATTAGCCTTTTAGTTTTCATGTAAAATGGTCTATAAATTTTATGTGTATACTCCTCACTCTGAAATATAATTAATCATATGTTCAATTTTTTTCTTATTTATAATTCTTTTTATATTTTGTTATTAATTTTATACATATTATTATCTATGAGAGCTGTATAAAGTGCTGATAGATCTAAAGCGATTACCGAGTTTATGGTTCACCAAAATAAGTTTTAAATACCTGTTTTGACCTCTATGCAAGATTTTTTTTTCGTAGTTTAGTGGAACTGAATATAACTACTTACATGATTTTTCGCTAACCAGTTCAATAGATTATATGAATATCTTCTTCGGAAATTTGATTTTATGATAATTAAAATTATAGTTATCATAATTATAATTAAATTTAAAATGCTCAGTGTTATGAGCTGAAAGTATGAAAGATTCAGGTGTTTTGGTAAAATATATAAGTAGTGCAAATTTGATTAATAGATTTTTTATTATATTTGGTAAACGATAATACTTAGTATATGTCCTGTAATATTCAAATTTTGGACATTCCCGATAAAAATATTTATTTTTTATTTTTATTGTTATATATATTAATATAAAATTAAATATGTGAGTTAAGGCCTGTAAAGGTTACTAATGATATTTCCATATTTTGGAGTAATACGGTTTATTGTTACTATCTATATATATATCTCAAATATAACCGACTGTATAATTTTCTGTTTTCTGGAACGAAATACTAAAGTCTTTACCGTCAGAAGTTCCATCTAGCTTAGATCGAAATATCCGGATATGTCAGACTCTCTCATCGCGGACACAGAAATTGTGTGTGTAATCATGAAGTCTTTATACCATATATAATTAGATTATAATATATTTAATTCTATAAAATGCTATGATTGGCTTATGAAGTTATAGATATGCATTTCAGTGTTTTTGTTAGTATAATAATAGGATTGCTATAACATAGTTTTTTATATATATTATTAACACCTGAAATAGAGATTCCCTATTAATCAAGTGTGATGGTCAAACTAAATAAAATTTTGATTAGATAAATATCGTATAAATAAGTAAATATTGTTATACTAACTATATTCTTATAATATTGTACTATTAGATTATTAATTAAATGACTCTCGATTGGCATATAAGTATCTGTACATTGATTCTAGTTTTACTGGTCATAATAGATTACAATATATAGGGTTGCTAGGACTTATAGATTTATTAATTACTTTAGGATAGATTAAATATACTTAATATAGTTTTCGTAAGTTTCACTCAAAAATTTTGGTAAATTCTCTACCTGTATAGTTTTAAATAATATAGGCAAGTCTTATATTCGTCTATTAACTCTCTTTAAAAAATGTTATACATACTTACTTATATTCATTATAATTGTATGATATGCGTTATAGGTATACTAATAGTAGTCTACGAAATATGTTCCACGACAGTATCTTAGAGCAATAAATGGCGGCGATAGTGTCAAATCAAAAAGTGAGATACCTAATTATTTCTTCTCTCTCTAATTAGATGTATAAACCAGAAAAAATACTATTTTTAGATTTCCGTACGAGTATACTTAGAATTGTGTGTCGACCATATAATCACTCTCATTAATAGCAACAGACGAATATATAGCTCGTTTAGAATATTTGTAAAATTGTTCTAGATATATAAAATTTATTACCATAAAAAATTGTGCTATTGGATCGTGAATAAGAGAAAGCTGAAAGGCAGTTCAAGGATGTTTTGAGATGTACTAAGGGTAGCAATTGTTATAGAAATCTTATAAACCCACTCCCTTTTATATTCCAAATTCTACAATTTTATTAATACTGACCACTTTTCAATAACTATATATCACCTCAACTTATATCAAATGTTTTCCAAATAAACATTAACAGTTTTACTCCTATTACCTACCTCCCTTATTAAGTTTCTTAGTCATTACTTAGAAAATTTTTACTGTTAAGGAAAAGTTTTTTCTCCAGCTTGAATCTTGCATAACAACTTTAGCCTCCTCCGTTTACATTTGTTTCCTCCTTCGTGAATGTGAATTAGTCAAGCGCGACTAACGTACGTAGTGGATGTTAGGCTGGCTGTCACCCTACATTTTTTTTGGCCACGGATGCTAATGAATGCTCGGACAGAAAGTTCGTCGCACCTCGCCGTAAAACGGCCTTCTATCTTTTGGCGATGTTTATCCGTAGCGGTACATGATTCGACAGGGATAATTGTTGAGGAGACCGAGCAGGAGGTGTATGGATGTATTTAGATACTTGTAGTTAGTATTTATTGTGAGTACTAGAATTCTAAGGTTATATTTAAGTTTTGAAAAAGTTGAATGTACTTTTTTGAGGTTAGAAAATTGGTCCATCTGAGGGTAATGTTCGAGAGAGTGTGATTTTCTGGGAGATTAATCTGAAATGATTGTTTTGGATGAGGGGAGTAAGAGATTCAGTTCATATTCAGTCTCTATACAAGGATTTTTTTTTACAGTTCTCACCACCATTCACGGGCAAGCAGCTTATTCAAGGAGGGGTATAGTACGCTCAAAGTTCACCATCTAGCGCATGAGCACGTCTGGAAGCTTTAAGTGAGGAAGATTATAATCAGAATAAAAAAACAGATGATGTACGAGATTCAACCATAGACAGAGGTGGTGGGAAAAGAAGGAATCCACAACAACTAGCCTAGGAGTTACAATGCTCACACAAAATCGTGCGCGAACACCCCCATTGACTACGAGTTGAGTGTGATAAACGGTAAGGTGGCACCGATTGATAAAGTATACCTCGCATTCTGCCGCTGCTGGTACTATAGGATAGATATAAGATCAACATAATCAAATATAGATAGTGCAAAACTCGAAAGTTTCCGCTATCGGTGTTGTGAAATTGTTATGGTTGTTGTACATATTCATATCTAGTTATAGTATGCGTTAGGCTGAAGTTTCGAACTTAAATTTTGGGTAAATTTGTAGCAGTTAGATTTTTTTTATGGTCACGAAAATACTAAAGTGCAACTCGACGAAATTCGCGGTGTGTGGAAATCTTTATGGTTGTTGAATACCTCATTGATTTTATTTATAATAAATGCCATTTTAGCTTGAGTTTGTCAGAACTGTATATTTTTGGAGTAATTTGGTAGCGTAGATTTGTTTTCTGGTACGAAATAGCTTTAGAAGTGCAAAATCGAAAATTTCCGGGTGTGTGAAATTTGTTCATGGTTCTTGATCCCCCTTCATAATTTACGTGATAAATGCCGTTTAGCGATTGAAGTTTCAGAACTTAAATTTTGCAGTAATTGGTAGAGTCTAGATTTTTTTTTGGTACGAAAATACTTTGAAGTGCAAAACTCGAATTTTGTTGTAAAAGTGAATTATTTATGGTTTGTTGGATCCTTCATATTTAACTGTTATAAATGCTTTGCATGAAGGTTTTTCAGAACTTAAATTTGGTAATTGGTGAGTAGATTTTTTTTCTGGTTACGAAATACTTAAAGGTGCAATGAAAAATCGAGGTGTGTGGATGGAATACTGTGTTATGGTGTTTTAAATCTTCATCATTAGGTTAATAATGCCGTTAGCCTGAGTTTTGTCAGAATTAGATTTTGGTAGTATGGTTTAGCAGTAGATTTTCTTGTTTCTGGTACGAAAATACTTAGAGTTGCCGAAGTCCAAAAATTCGAAGTTTGTCGAAACGTTGTTCTCCTGTTGGAATCCTTCTATTAAGGTATACAATTCTTAGCAATAAACTCTTTAAAATTCATATTTTACAGTGATGTTGGTATCAAGAGATTGGTGTGTTTTTTTCTCCAGGTTAAGTAACGAATTACGTTTTGTGTTATGTTGGTTTGTTATGTTGTTGTTGTGTTGTAATGTATTGTGTATTGCATAACAAAATCATTGTTGGCGCAAGAGAGTGATTTGATTAGAGGCTTATTTTATTTATTTATTATTTATTATATTATGTTTGAGTAATAGCGTTGTTAGGTTATTTATTCTTATTTATTCTTATTTACTTATTCATTTCTATTCTATTTATTTGTTTCTTCATAACTATATTATATTTATTTATTTATTTATTTTATTGTTCATTCCTTAAATTATTTTATTTTATTTATTCTATTATATATTTTATATATTTATTTTTATTATTTAAGATTTATTTATTTCTATTACTTTATTATTTTAATTTTGATTTAATTGTAGTTATTAATTATTTAATTCTTTTTAATTTTTATTTTGTTATTTGATTTAATTGTATTAGTTTATTATACCTCATAATGGTCACCTACTTTATTTATTGTATTATTTATTGTTTTATTTATTTTTTTTGTTTATTTATAATTTTATCTTATTTATTTATTTATTATTTATTAGTGTAGGCCTATTCTAATTATTTGTTGATTTGTTTTATTATTTATTTATTTAGTTTATTTAGTTATTTATTTTACTCAATCAAAAATTTCTTATGTTACTTATTATATTTATTTTTCTATTTTCGCATTTAAATGAAGTTTTTTTTTTCTCTATTTTATTTCTTTAATCCATTTAAGATTTATGTATTTATTCTATTTATTTCATTTGTTGTAATCCAGTATCCTATTCTACTTAATCTATTCATTTTATTCATTATTAATTTTGTATTTACTTATTTATTTCCTTCAAAAATTCTTTCTTATTTTATTCTTATTCAATTTATTTATTTATATTATTATATTTATTTCTTTATTGAATATTTATGTATGTGACTTTCTATACTTTTAACTATTACTGATTTATTTTATTTATTTATTTTTTACTTTCATTTATTTATTAATATTAATCTGATTTTATTTCCTGTTTTATGTCTGTCTTCCGAGATGACAGACTGTCTATGTATTTGTCTTTTTATTTGTCTATCTTATCTGTATATTTATTTCCTCTTTTCTTTTTGTCGATTTATATTTATATATTCTTTACCTTATATTATTTGCTATATTTTATTTACTTTATTTATGATTTTTTTAATCTTGTTTGTTTATTTTCCTGTCTGTTTAGATTTATCTATTTACTTTATGGTTATGTTATTAGTCTATTTATTGAGTTTAATGGTGACTTCTATTTATTCTATTTACTTTTTTACTTTATTATATTATTTACTTTTATATTTGGCTTCGTATTTATAATTTTATTTCATTCTTATGTTTTAAATATTTTTTTATCTTAATTTATTATTTTATTACTTTATTATTTCCTATTTATTATTTCTTGTTTTTCATTATGATTCTATTTTTCTACTTTCAAAATTTGATTTAAGAGATTATTGAATTACTCAAAGATATGATAAATATTCTTATTTGTATTTATTTTTTTATTTACTTATTATTTAGTCTATTTAGTAATAAATTCTCATACTTTATTTTTTATTTATTATTTAATCTTTACTTTTTATCTTAATTTTATTATTTATTTTTTATCATTTATTTTCTTTATTATTTTTTTTTTTTTATTTACTTGTTGTTCTTTTTAGTTTATTTATTTATTTATTTATTTATTTATTTATTTATAGTTTTAATTTTTCGTATTCATTATTTAAATTTTTATTTATGCCTGACTCTTGCGTTCTCCACCAGACTAACAGGTGACGTGGGACTGTATCTAATATCTTGTTTAATATATTTATTTATTTCTATTTGGAACTTCTCCTTTATTTTTATATAATGATATTTATCCTATTATTATTATTTAATGTTTTTAATTTATTACTATTTTCTTTATTGATTTTAATTTTCAAAATCCTCTTCACTCTTTATTTACTATTTGTCCTTTTCTATTCTTATAATGCGATGGGCGCGCTTGCGCTTCAATCCCTAAACTTGCTGATTTTTGTTGGCGCAAAAAGTATATACTTCTGCTAAGTCAAACTCTGAATTTCTACGCGTATCTTTGTATTTCAGTAAATGTCGGCTAACCTATAATTCTTATTATAAATACGACAGACTTTACTCTCTTCTTCATTATTTCACTTATAAGCTAATTCAGTAAAACGTGACTTCAGTATTTATTCCCTCAATACAAATTTGCATTAAATATTGGATATTATATTGTAGTTCGATAACTATCTTGACAATGCAATAGGTACGCATATTTTATGTTTTGCAAGCCAGCATAGACAGATTAACGAGCATATTGGCACCTCATCTTTTTTTCGGAGAAGTGTGTGGTAAAAGTAACCCTTTTACCAGTCATATTATACTATATACTACCTATATTATATATATTTATACCTAATAATCAGTTTATATAGTATATATTACATATATATCTATATCCATTATTTTATTTATATTTTAGTATACAAAAGTTTATTGAAAGGTTCAATCCGTAGCCTTCTATTAAGGAATTCTCTGGAAGATATGGCTTGACTTGAGTTCCAGTTATTAAAGAAAGCACTCAGAAAGTCATTTCTAATTGCAAGTTAAATGTGCTTTATCTTTCTTGGTAACTTACTAATTTGTTATCCAGTAAATTTCGATTAATGTAATAACCGGGATCTATTAAAAGCTTATCTAAACGTAAATGGAGAGCTCCCATCTTTTTAGATCTGACTAACCAGATAAGGCTAAGCTTTCTGTAGATGTTTTATTTCCGCTATCTTTCTTTCTCAATTCTGTTGCGACTCGTCTCTATGCCACAAGCCATCAGTTTATATAAATCTTGACCCTAAAAGGCTTTACTGCATAAACACCAATATTTTTAGGTCGGTGTATATTTGATACGCGTGATTATAAAATGCGACGTCATCAGCGTTTAATAGTCAGATTCCACAGTCTATCTATGCGTGACGGGCAGTTTATCTAATATTATTATTTAGTATATTTGATATACCATTTACTGTTAAGTTATTATTGGTCTCTTTGAGTATCAATTCTAAGAATGCGCTAGCTCTTTATTTATCTTGAAGATATCGTAGCTAGGTAGCTATAACGTTTATCCTGTTGATAGTATCGGCTATTTTTCTTCGACCTGTCTTATTTACCTTTCTCTCCTCAAGATAACTGACTGGATGCGCTCAGCCATTCTCTCTCGAAAAGTTCAGCGCTTGGTTAACTGAGAAACTATTACTTACCGAGATAATACTAATATTCTTATATGCAGGAGGCGATGATTTCGATGCAGTTGGCCTGTGCGGGGCCAAGATCCGCACCCTGATGGTTTTAAAACGTCACCGATTTCGAGGCTAGGCTGAGCAAATCAATTCCCTCTGAACTGCGCGTCTTAGCAGACGCCTCTTGTCCACAATTACGCTGAGCATGCAAAGGTGAGCAAATGTTGGTTTTTTTTTAAACTAGCCGGAATACCACGGATCAACAGATAGACGTTGTGTAGTGTTAGTACGGGGTTTCTCGGACCCTCTACACGAGTGGCGGATACGCTCCATCTCTGTGGCTCCGGCTCAGGCTGGGTAAACCCCCTCCCTATAAAGGAGGTTGTGACAGACAAAATACATCATTTTACTCAGGCGCGTTTAAATAATAGTGGTTTGAGCACAGCCTGTGTGTGAGTGTGCGCGACTCCAACGTGTTGTCTTTCTTTAAGGTCCAAATCAGAGCGTGCACTTTTAGGTCTAAGCATCTCCCGTTAACTACATATATTAAGGACGTATTTATTAAATTTATTTAGGTCTTAAATAAATTTTTGTTTTCTAAGATCTCTCTCGATGAATATTACTTGCTGAATAAATCCTCCAAAATGTATATTAATTTTCTTGCTAGATGTTCATAGTTTTCTAGTTATAGTGTCGCTGGCAACTTCGGATGATGGCACCTAGTAACATTTATATATAC
>JABUQX010116875.1:0-20000 GCA_015478945.1 Trachelipus rathkii
GTATTTAATAATATATATATACATAGTATATAATATAATATATATTTATTAATTATTAATATATATTATATTATATATATTATATAAATATATATATTAATATATTATATTAATAATATATATAGTTCGTGTTTTGTATCTGATAACTCTATTAAAACATTAGTTGAAAGGCCGATAACCGAATTACCAGCATCTCAAGTTACTATCAATTTTTATTTCTCATAATACTTAAAAATAACGATGCCGCTATCCGTATCTAGTAACTGAAATTTTTATGCGATTAACGCGATTAATACCGATACCTAAGAATTAACTTTTTATACTACCTCTTATTATATAAATATAATGGTCCATTATAATATATTATATATATTATATTAATAATATTATATAATATATATACTTAATACTATATATATATTATATAATTATTATAATATATATATTAATATATTAATTATATATAATTATAAATATTAATATATATAATATATATATTAATATATATAATTATATTAATATATATGGGCCTATATAATATATATAATTAATATATATTAATATTTAATATATATTATATATATAATATATATAATTATTATATATATATATATTAATAGTTATAATATATATATTTATATATATATATAATATTATATATAATATATAAATAACTAAAATATATTATATTATATTAATAATATATATTAATATATTAACTCCACCGAACATAACTTATATAATTATATATTAATATATAATATTATATATCTATATATATTACTCATTCTACTTAGTCTACTACTAAATAACTCCTAAAGTATATTATTGATAATATTATATACTAATGACGTAACTTAGTTTATAATTAGTTAATCTCTCCGTAATTAGTAGACTATAATTTACGATGGTGATAGTATAACTAGTTATTCCTATATAGGGTCATTATAATACATAATATCTCATTATACACAGAATTATTTAATACTCACCTAGTAATATTTTATATATATATAATTTCATATGAGTCTTGAACCACATTACTCTTTTAAATGTTATGATAGGACTCGTTTAGTTAGTTATCTATTAACTCTGATTAGAGTTATTTTGCACTACTCATATATATCTTTATTATGTGCTAATATATAGGGCTATTGTTTTTATTTACTTGTATCCTCTATATATATTATATTATATGTTAGCTTTTTTCTTTTATTGTGATTTTGTTGTATACGAATAGGTTAGACTGGACTCGATGTTCGTTCGTGGTTATATTTGTTCACATTAACGAAATGTCATCGTCGAGAAACTGCTCAACCGGATTAAACCGATTACACGAATTATCTACTTATACTTCTCGGTGGTGTAAACAGGCTAGTCATCGGCTAATTTTCTTTGTGCTTGCAGTGATTTAGCACTGTTTTGAAGAACAATATTTTGACTTCCAAACAAGATGGTTCAGGCTTGATGCGATAGAATGGCTTTTGATTGGTGTTCATTCAAGTAAAATCTGAGCTTTAACCATCTATTTTCTATCCACGGATAAAAACGACCCATCCAACATAGTTTGATGCTCATTATTTTGCAATATTAAGCTTGTTTCATTTGTTATAAATTTTTATAATTATGTCTGATTTTCCAAAGAAGAGGCGCTCGGCAATCACAACGGCATTGAATTCTCAGTTATGTAGTTTAAGACGAACAATACGCTAATACAAGCACGTAAATTCGGCGGAAGACCAAACTCTGTTTAAGAAATCACCAAGGTATACCACATACGAATGATTATATTAAATTGTTGAAATTTTGTTAGACCCTGACTATCCTGGCCAAAATTTCGCCAATTTTCCTGAAAGCGTGTCGTTATTTTTTGGCGTATAAAATATTCTTAGCTGTGATGGAGAGAGACTTCCAGTTATTGCCAGTGTCGCCTGATTTATCTACAGGTGCTATTTGACACTTAAATTATTGAAAATTTGAACAATATAAAAATTGTGTCAATCACATCAGCATGGATGAATTTAAAAAAATATTTAAATTTTTGTTTTTAGTCATCGATCTTATAAGTTCATCCAGAATATTCCCTATATAGACCCGAACACATTTGCTCAAACACGCACTTTTTTTTTTGCATATACAATTTTAAGTGGAGTATATTGATTATAGTGCACATAAAGAAGATAAAATTCTTATAGCTGCTTTCATGTAATTTAAGCAGCAGAGAAGCAGAGGCTCGAAAAGCGTGCGGCTAACGACTCACGTGGCCACTACATGACGGCTCTTGTAGTTTCCACTCTGTTTGAAAGAGCTTCGGATAACTGGAGAACACTACTAAAATCGTTTGTGTTTGAAAACACTAGTTCGTATGTGAAAATACCATGCTTTCTTATTTTCTACATGTTAGTCATACTTACGTTCGAGATGTGTAGTAGTCTTTATCTTTTACGATCTGAGTTGCGTGTTCTTTTTGAGAGTCGTACTTTAATTGAGAAAAATTTCCAGCAGAAGATTTAAAATGCTCCAAACGGCAAGGAGCGGAGTGACTCACACAACGTAAATTTCGTCAAATCCGCTATCTTCCGTATGAGAATGCGTAGACTGTAATGACAAGCAAGTCAAGGTGAAGCATCGATAATTTCATCCGAGCAAACGTGGCCCCGCAGGAAAGACTAGAATTGGTGTGATTAATTATATGTTCGCCCACTCTTTTGCGTTGGTTAATTTTACACTGAGCACTCGTGGTGCTATCGAAGCGCTATTGCCACATCTGCTTAGAAATGGTCCTCTGTCCACAGCTCTTAGGCATTGTGGAGAAGGTGTCGCAAGATTGCTTCATGCACGTAGTTGAGTGAGCCAGTTCACTACGAGTTCTTCATTGTGTTCATATCAGCGCTCTCTTGCCTAGTAGCAGCTTCTTGGTACGACACAATTGCGTGCCGCAAAGTAGTGGCAAAGAGTACCTCTAGTACTCGAAGTATAGAGGCTGTGTTTTTCCAACAGCTGTACAATACTCAGCAGGTATTAGTTTATACAACCTTGACATTGTACACAGATTGTTTAGGATTGCTAATGTCTATGTGTTCGTAGAGTCTGGTATTATTAATATAGTCCGGTGTGTTGTAAGAAGATCATTCATCTCACGTTATTATTATCGCTTTGTGGTTATAAATAATTAATTATAGAGAGAAATAGAAATAGAAAGACGGGAAAAACGACATATTTTCCTCAATCGTCACCGATCAATTACTCACAACAAAATTTCTCCATACGCCCAGATCTAGCTCCGTGCGATTATCTTTTCTTGAAAACATTTTCTAGTCACATAAGTTTGATGTATTGATATCAGTCCTATTGAATTTCGCTTCATGTTAGACTCGGTGGTTATAAATGTCATACGAATGTAAATACCAATATTAAAATCTCCCAGAAATTATTCTGTTATATTTAAAAAATCTACATGTGCTGTAACACCGAACACTCGTCTTACTCAGTGTAGAAAAAAGTGGATCCGTGGTCAATTTGCATAAATAGAATAAGATGGATATGATAGAGCGAGGATTAGGACTTTACCAGCCTGTTGTCACCATCTTCCTAGTGGATGTCAAAAATCTTACCTGTCGTTGAGTGAAAGGAAAAAGGAGTTGTGTGAGACTATGACCTATAGAATGACGAGATACAAGTGAAAAAATGATCTATAGTAATCTATATAAATTAAATAATACGAATGAATCTACCAAATAATATACAATCATTTACTTGCCAAGTTTATCTTTGTGGTTGATAACAGTCAAGTAAATTGCTAAGAAGCAGAAAAAAATCATATAACAAGACGGTTGAAAAATTAAAAAGTTCGTTTTTAATAAATGCTATCCGAAGAGCTATTGTGATTTTAAGACGATAGCAAAATATTCTAAAAAAAAAAAATTTAAAGTTGTACATCACCAATGTTTGTAATAAGCAGTGGTGAAAGATTAAGAACTCTCAAAATGTTCTTTCGAATATTAAACAACCAGCAAAGTCGAAGATCTAAAATTTAGCTTTCAGCTTATTCAATAGAGTTGAACACTCTTTGTGGCATAATGAATACAGCACAAGTTTCACTTTTTGTACGATTTATTTTCATCAATAATTAATATAAACTAAACTTTTAAATATTATTTTGACATCTACAATAGGCATCAAACACGTGGAGAGGATATAGCAAATTCTGTAGTGGAGTGCATTGAAAATTATATTCCATCTCGATAAAATGGATTCATAATTTCCAACAGATAGGGCGAAAAGTGATGACTCAGGCGTAAGAACGGGTTTTGTTTTGCTATATTGAAAGATAAAATTAACATGAGATATTTACTTACATTGCTATCCAATGGTAATTCACATTTGAATTTCCATTCAGAGCGCTTTGTACGCAGACTTTCCAAGAAGAATTATAGAAATTATAGAGGGGGGAGTTATAGAAATTGGTGGTTAAGACTTTCAATCTCCATTCTATCTAAAAGCTTTTAATTCTTAGATCAATTTAAAGAATTTTTTTTAGTTGAAATGGAGATTGAGTAGCAGATCTTCTGTCTGCAAAAACAAAGGTCGTTGGTATCATCAAAAGAGGAAACCGTTTTTGAATGTTCGCTATTCTTATTCACAGAATTAGAAGGATTTCATGGAGTCTTGGAAGTGGTGTTCCAATAAATCCGGTTAACAATGACGAGATCGAGTGGATCAAAATTTTATTATCTGGTAGACTGTTCGTCTCATCTAAATCGCAATTAATACGTAAATAAACAGAGGAAAGGAAACACAATTTTTTCGACGTTAGAAGAAGCTATTTCATTCGATAAACATTATCCTTTTTTTGCTCAAGTAATTTTGAAAGAGAAACTTTGATTTATAAATTAAATTGCTTCAAACATCGCCAAGAAAATAATTCTGATATTGGCATTTGCAATTTCAAAACAACACTTTTAATATAAGGGAACCACTTTCCTCACAAATAATAAAGTGAAGCTGCAAAGCGATTTATCCTTTGTTAAATAATACAAAAAAAATTTAGTGTTTGAAATTTCAAAATGTAAATTTTTCTCTATTTTATATCTTGTTTTACAATTTATTCTTTAAGAAGTGATTGACTCTCTACTCAATCAAATTTTATTTGTATTTTGGAAGATCTTTCTTCATTCCGTTAAACAATATAAATTTTCTTAATAAAAAACATTTGATAATTTACCTAAAAACCACTAATCACAATGGATGTTCGAGGGACTTTAAAAAGACCTGGAGATTGCATAAGAATAATAGTAACTTCAACTATAAGTCATTTTCTGGAGTTTTGCTGACCATTTCGGATTCCTCCAGTTACATTTAATTTTTGGTAAGGCATGAAAACAACTTAGCACTCTTGTGAAAAACTTGACTCTTACTCTCCAGCTACAGTAAGTAATTCTTTATCCTACTGACTGACGTTGGAATTTATTCCTTTTTCATCTAGTTTAAATATAATAAATTGGCCACTTACCCCATAATCCTTACGACAGTTTCTAAGCATAAAATAATGTAATATCTTCTCGATATTATTGTGCAAGCTGCATTTTTGTTTTATCTGTTTTCGATACAAAAAAATTTAATTTATTCCAAATTTTTTTATCATGAACTTAAATAAGTAATTCATTGAGGCACTAAGGAATTAAAAGCTTAAATGTAACGTTTTTTAAGTTATATTGACCATGTGTTTTGTGGACATGTACATAGATTTTACTGGGGATGTAGCAATGTTGAGATGGTTAGTGTTTTGTGTACATTCATAGAGGAATTGATACGAATAGGTAGCACAAGTCAAGATAAGCTATGGAGATGAGTGTGTGATGAGAGACGTATAGGAAAGTGGGGTCGAACCTTCCAGATGGACGTCTACCCACTTCTACATCAGATGAGTAAACGTTCTTTAGTAAAGGTCCAGTTTAGTGAAGTACCCATTCAAAATTAATTAATAACAGCGTATCTTTACAGACGTTTTAACAGAGAATCACAAACTAAGTTTAAAATAAGTGTTGGCTCTCAACAAAGAAGAGATATGCTTAAAGTCTTCGTTACGTGCTGTTTGATAATTTGGTAGGCACTTCTGGTGTGTGAAACTAATGGTAGTCTTTGCTGACCACATGGGCTATCGGTATATTATGTTCACTCTTGCGGGATCAAAGAAAGTTTCTCTAAATATGGAGTTAGAGATTTAAGGTTAAGTCCTTGTTCCAGTTATGCTCGAAGGCTGAATTTTTAGATTGTTATACGCGTCTTCCTCTGTCAACGTATGATTTCGTTGGTATAATACGCAACTCTCTCCTCTGCATACTCATACGTGTTATTGAATCTCTGTCAAGAATATGAATTTTTCTTTTTTTCCTTTGATGATGTTTCTTCATATTCGTCCATTATTTGCAGCTCTTTAGACATTCTGCGTCAACATTTTTTTGTAGTGTATGGAATTTTTTTTATAGTAAATAGTCCGTGTCATAATCCGAATTGTTAATTTATTATTTAAGTGTTCTAGTGTTTAAACTTTTGAAAATCGAGACTAATCGTTTTTTCCAGGAATTTCTATACTAAAAATTGCTTATTTTAGTGCAGAAAAACTCTACTTCCACTTGTCGCATTTCATGGGAAAATATCAGTCCTAACGGTCAAAATTTCAAATTTGCCCACAATCCGCATAACATTGAATTCTTTTCCAGGGTGATAATACGAAGAAATAATATTAATCAAACGCATCTCCTTAGAAGGGAAGTCACCATTCCCAAAATATTTGTTGAATTTTATTCATTCAACAGGGTAAAAATGAGAACTATACAGTGACTAAAGTAGAGTGTATATTCGGTGCGTGTCTGTCTTACCATCGCAACAGACTCTGGATTCATGCTTTATCATGGTCGTACAATGCCTCTAGCAATAAACAAATCTTTGTTTCCCTGTTTCTGGCTGATACAAGTGATAATTATACTAGGTATACAATGATGCAGATGCCACTGTGGGACGAGCTATGGGAACATTCAGTAGACTCATCTTTTCTTAGTAGTATGTTTTCCATTCATTTGATTATAGCACGCACAGCTCTGCGCCTTATTCTGGAAGTGTTGGCACATTTGTTAGGATATTACTGTAAGCGTTTTTCCTCGTTTTTATCTATTTCTGGGATCTAACGTCTCGATAAGACAAATTCTTTACGTCACATTATAACGAACGGGCTTCTGGTGCAGAATACACGAGACCTCTGTGAACAGTCGATTCTCTGTTTTCTTTTTATAAACTTGTTTACAAACAAATTAATAAAAAATCATAATAAAGTGTATCTGATATTTGTGCATTCGTCCTACTTCGTCGATGTCGCTAGTTATTCATAGTCTTCTCTCTAAACTTCTTCTGACAATATTTTCTGACTCCATCTCCTCTTTCTCCTGTCTTTCTCTGCTTTTCCCTCTGCTTAAACAGACAATCGTCTCTTTTCTGCGTCCTCTCTATTCTCCTTCGCACTAAATTCCTCTCTCTTTTCTTCTCTTCTTGCTCATATGTCATCATCAATGGTCTGTCTCTCTCGCTTTAGTTTCTTTACCTTCCCCAGCTGCTAACTCTGTAGTATGTCATCGTCGTCATCTCTCTCTCTTTCTTTCTCTCTTCCTCTCTCCATACCTCTCTTCTCCACGTTTCTCTCTGCAATTCTCACTCTGTCTACACTGTAACCCTGCGCAGCTCTCTCTCTCCATCAAACTAGCTCTCTAACTCATTCTCTCTCTTCTCCACACTCTCTCTTTCTTCACTCTGTTCTGTTGACACCAGAGTTTCTTCTGTCGTTTTCCTACTCTCTACTCTCTCATTCTCTCTCTTACTCCCCATCTCTCTCGCCACTCCCCTTCTTCACTTTCCTCTCATCTTGCTTTTTCCCTCTCTCTCTCTCCCCTTTCTTCCTTCTCTTGATCTGTCCTTTCCTTCTTTTGATCCTAAATCTACTCCTTCTCCTATCTCAAATCTCATCTCCCAATCTTCAGTTCGTATAGTCGGTCGATTCCTCCCTCATTCTCTCTCCTGCTCGTCCTCATTCGTTTAAAGTCAAGCAATTCGACTGCAGTAGTTACGACTTTGCGCCGCTCCGTCTTCTCTTTCACATACAGAATTGATTCTACTGCGTCTATCCCCTCTCTCTCTCTCGCTGTGCTCTCATCTCTCTCATCCATCTCATTATATCCCTGCATCGTTCAAATTCACTGTATCACGCGGTGTAAGAATCACTACTCTCTCTCCTCTCTATATATATATATATAGCACAAAAAGTATATCATCTACCATCAATGTTACATGTTTTTCTGCTTACAAATTATACATTATATGAAGGAGATTATTAGTACTGTATATAGTATACTAATAGTAACTTATTAGTATATATTTATATATAATCTATAGGTATTTAATAAATACTGGTGGTGGTAAGATTTATGTTAGATTAGGTGTGAAATCTTTCCTTAGGTTAGGTTTACAATGAATAGCGCTCAGGAGAGGTGCATTGTGATCAACGTTACACGAGTTTCGTTCACATGGATCTGGATTATTTCTCCAATAATCCAAAATATTGGCAAAGCTTGAAAGCCAAATAAATCGTGTGTGGCCGGCTACCGTAATAGTAGAAAAAGAGATTATACATATTTGTCAAGTTTATTTATATGTAAATATTACGAATTATATATATTTTTTATAATTGTGAAATCACGATATATCCATTTTGACACAATCTCACTACTTAAAGTCATTAAATTGATTCCCCTTTTTTAAAAAAAAAAAGAGAAAAAATAAAAGAAATAAAATTTCATGACTGCTTCTGGCATCATTTATTCCTTTGTTCTACTTTTTTAGGTAAAGACATAGAATTTTTTCGGTAATGTATAACAGCGAAAAAGTCATCTTAACGGAATATTTGATCAATAATTTTCTTAACTTTGTGAGTAATATTCTTCAAAATTTTCTTAAATTTTGACAAAATCAATGAATATTTTTGAGATAGTTATCTATTTTTCGATAATGTAAAATTATCTGTAAATAGATATATTTGCCAAATATATAACGAAAACAGGCTTTTACTCAATTCCGAGTTTACTTACTTTGATGAAGTTTTTTTTGTTATTGAATACCAGATTAATTATACCAATTTTACATCCATTACTAATTGTTCTTTATATGTCATGTAAATTCTAATTTACAATAAGCTTGTTGTTTTAGTTGATTATCCCATTAGGTAATTAAGAAATTTTATGTTTAATATTTAGTCAGCGCAGACATATTGTAAATCTGTGAACAGTAATGGACCAAGTGGGTCTGACGGTTTGATAGAACTTTCATAAAATGATTTCACGTTCTATATAGGAAAGCAATTTAAAAATAATTGCCAGTTTGCATTTTTTAGATAATACATATCTTATGGTTTGAACAGAAACATTTTGTAATTGGTTAATGGTGTTGAGGTAAAGATTTGTATTCGGCTGTCACTGCACAAAAACTACCAATTCACTTTTCAGTTACTAAAACACCTAATAATATATTAATCTATTTAATAAAAAAAGTATAATCTCATAAAAAAGAAAAGAAATAAACAATTAAAGTCATAAGTCATATTGGTCTAAAAACACTCATCATTATACTTAATCTACCTTACAATCGGAAAGATGATACTAGGAAACAATTCTCAATTACGGACAGATAGGAAGTAATAAGTGGATACATATTAGTTGAAGGCTAAAAAATAGAAAGAAACAGGATAAAAGTATAGATTTTAATGGGATGATATTGATATATAGAACTACTTTTTCATTCACTTATAAATTAACATATCTTACTCACTAGAAAGAATGAAAATTTGGTATGTGAGTGGAAGTGCAATAATATTCAAGAACTAGTATAACTGGGAACCATTTCTGCAGAAGCTTATTGATTTTTAGAATAATTTTAAATAAATTTTCCCGGATTATTTTTGGAATTTTCCTGTATTTCATGACATAACATCTTAAAACGCTTCCCCTGACCTTTACCCTGACTCGGATTTTTTTTTCCCTGATCTATTCCCGAAAGTGTAAACTTAGTAATACAAGGAATTACTACTATAAACTGATTGATGGAGCATTTTTACTTATCGATATGAGTATGCACAAATGACATAGAAAACGAAAACGGTCTCTACCTAATTTAAATAGCAGAAGAAAATACTAAAATTCATTCCATATCAAAATTTATTTTCCTTATAAATTTATTTGGATATAAACTTCATAGATATATGTCTCATTACCTATATTCAGTGACTTGCTTACTTCTATTTTATAGCAATGCCCCTAATATTTTAGCTTGGAACTTATTTCTGTTTAATTTTCTATACTCCTTTACTCTATAAATTTGACATAGTTCGAAGGTTCCGATTCCACAGCCTTTGCTCTTGTATCTGATTGTGAAAGTTATTTCTAATAATCCATTATTTTCCTTAATGGAAAGGGAATAAATAAAAAATAATCCTTTTCTATACCCACTTTCTCTATTTAAATTTATCTATAGTGATTTTCCGCAGGATCATTTTTGTTATATATTTTTCCTCAGTTCTTTCTCACATTCATAGTTTATGATATATCTATTCGCCACTAAAACTTCCTTAGCATATTAGAAATGTTCTTACTAACTTCCTGTTTTATGCTACGGCTTCACTCATGTGGATACCCTTTCCAATGATCTTTACTTTCAGATTAGAAAATATCTTATAAACATAAAAACTTTCCACATCGCAAGTTTCTTATATCTTTTTATTAACAACAACTCAATTGGCATTTTCTTAAAGATTAAAAGAAAGCATCCCCATGAACTTAACTTTGAGGTCTTACTCATCTGTTTACAATATATATATTATAAATGTGCCAACGTGTAACATCGACTATGTAGTCAAACTTTGCGCCATAACATTAAAGAACGTATTAATTGGAATCATTTTCCTTTCAAATACTATCTTATCTCAAATCCAACAAGAGAATTTAGTCATTGTCAGAATACTAGACTCAATAACGGACCGAATATCTCTTTAACAAAAAATCTTACTACATTCTTTCAAAAATACTTTATAAAAGTGAAGTGCTAAATCATTTGAGAATTGATTTTTTTTATGATAAATACCTTAAACCTATACACTTAATATCATTAAAACTTCTTTGGTCACTTCTAGATTGTCCTGTAACTAATTATGCCTGATATTTTCAGTAGCAAATATAACGCAACACAATTTTACTTGCGATGTTTACTTCTATAATTTTATGCTAACAAATGAAGAAGAATGAGGGAATGGGGGATTTCCTTTATCGATAATACAGATAATATATGTATCTGTTTATAGGTTTATCATATTATTTACAAAACTTGTATCAACATTTGTGATGTATGTTTTTAATCGATTTTTAAAAATTTAAGATTTTGTCTCTCCATAATTTATTCAATAATAGTAACTATTCATATTAATCAAATACAGATTCAGTCCCAATTTATGTGGTAGAATGGATTTGGAGGAACTTCTCGTTTCTATACATGTATTGGCGTAAGTAAGTGCTAAATTCCGCAATACACAGGAATATTAGTCAAACCTTATTTAGAATTAAGTAGGATAAATTCCTTACGTTTGCTTAGTATTATAAATACATTTAATTTTATGATTTTTGCGGTTTTAACAAACAGACGCAAATCTCGAGTCATTCTTACGTTCGTTAGAGCACAAATATAAAAAACAAAAATGCCTATATAAACATATACATGTAAGGTCATGTAAATGTTTAAGATGTGTATCGCAATTAGCGGATTATATATATATATAATATATATTGTTTAATATATTATTATTATATTAATTATATATATATATATTAATATATAATATTATATATTATATATTAATATATATATATATAAATATATTATTAATTAATATATATATATATATTATATTTATATATATTATATATATATATATATATATATTATATAAATATATATATTATATTAATATATATATATATATATTATATATATATATTATTAAATATATTATAATAATATAATGAATATAATATCCTTTTTTTTTTTTGATAAAAATATAATATACTTGATTAATATATATATTAATATCACCTGCATATATAATTGGTAATATTAAGCTTCACCTGCATAATAATATATATATTAATATATCTATATATTATATAATATATCTAATTTTTATATAGTAATTGTAAATTTATTCATATATATTTACATATTATCAATCTATTGTATTATTTTATTATATAGTTTTCTCAAATTTTTATTATATAGATTATTTAATAATTTCAGTATATTTTAATATATATCATATTGAAAGTATATATATATTAGAAACTAATGTTTTTAGAAAATTTATTGTAATCGAGTAGATAATGTCCGCTTAATTTTAGTACGTAAATACTATATTAAATGCTATTTAAGGACCATGTAAGTTAAATACTGAAATAATTAAGTTTCTAGAAAGGGTCGAAGCAACTTTCTCCGACATTCCGTCGAGTCCCATGAGAAAATTGTCTTGTATTATACTTCTCTCTTCGTGCTGGAGAGTAGCAATGTGCTGAAAAACCTTCCTTGGTCTAAACCTAAAGCTTTACACCGTGAATGGTCGTCGTGACTAAGCATGCTGAGCAACTTTTCTGGTCAACTGACCGAAGCGCCAAATGCTGCCAGACTACTTCTAGGATAAGACAGACAGATTGCTCGGGGACATGGTGTAACAGATGTATTATAAGTTATACTATCGAATAAGTATATTTTATCTTCTAATTTATATATTTATATATACATAGAGTATATATTATTTCTATTATTCATTAATTTATAACTATATTTATATTATTTATTATATTTCTTATGACAAAAAAAAAAGTGGAATAGGACTTGTTCTAAATTTACATTATAATAATAATATATATATTAATAATCTTTAAGATTTATATATAATTACGATATATAATATATCTTTTAGGATTTAATTTAACCACAATAAATGTAAAGGGTAGTCTGTGTGTTTTAAAAAGGTATACTTGGGCAGAAATTTGTCCCGAAACCCGAGTGCAGAATACTACTATCTTTGAAGATATCAAATATTCACCTGGATATCAGATCACGATTACCTATCAAAATCGACGCGATATACCTACAACTGATACTGACTACCGAGAGACATGGTAATCGGTGATCACTCAAATTTCTATCGTTTAATATTATATATATATAATTATAGTATATATTTATTATATTATATCTTTTATATTATATATTAGTATAATATATATATACTATGTTTCTGATAGATAAATTATGAATACATATCATATATATATATATATAGATTTATCTCCCCTCGGTTCCCCCCAGATCTTGGGGTGAGAGTGTCGTAAGCATACACGGACAGAAAGTTGTATTAAGAACAATGATGCAATCGAAAGAAAGCATCCCCCTTACCTTGATCCGTCCCTTCCATACCCTTAAGTGAGAACTCGTCGGAGTCAGAAAATCAACCTAGGGTTTTTCATGAGACTGTGACGACCCTACATTGTTGGTTCTCGTTAAATCCGATGGGGTTATCTCCCTGGAAAGCCTACAACATTACCATCCTCACAAAACACCTGCCATTCATTTCTATTATGCAACCTTCTTCTCGCCTATGTCAAACTCACATTTCTCTCCTTCAGGCATTTTTTACTGACTCTTCAATACAACTTTTTTACTTCGTCTAAATTTAGGGTCCAGTTTAATGCTCACCACATACATCAGGGTCTAAACCACCACTAATCATCCAAGTAACCTTTTCCATATGACTAAACTATCATAATTCTCTCATTTATCTTTCTTCACACCTAATGCGGTTCAATCCTCATTTTATCATTCTTCTTACACCTATACACTAGTAAGCCGGTTATTACTATGAAAAAAAAACGGAACTACTAGTTGAATAAGTTAGGTATGTGAGAAGCTGCACTTCCAGGAATGATTGTGTGGAAGATATAAGGAAATACACATAAACCCGTAATATACTAAATTCTATTACAAAAAAATGTGAGGAAAAAATAAATTTCTTAACCAATTTCCTTGGCAAAATTATTTTCCTTAAACCTACTTTACTTCACTTACAGTAACATCATTTTCCTGCTTCCTCTTCCGATAAACATTACTAACATATCCCACTACTAATACCTAACAATACTCACTAATACCTATTATCCCTTATACAGTATTAGTTCCACAAATACCCCTTAAACCATATATCACAAAATAATAGAACATAAATGTAATGACTGATAAGTAAATAAAAAAAAAGTTATTTAAAAAAAGAATAAATATATAATAAGGTCAATATTCGAAATGTCAAATTAGGTGAATTTAGTTTTATGATATTTAGTTTAAGTAATTTAATATTAATCACTATAAGTTTTAAGTTTTTGTTTAACTTCGTGAAATGTTTTTTTCCTACTTTTCAATTTTTCAAATTCATTTTAATGGAAATTTTTCTAATGTTACACAGTGGTTTTCGAAATTTTTACAAAATGTCTTGAATTAGTCGCTCCGCCATCTTTATTTTTTTCCTTTTTATTTCTTATTTATTATTTTCATTTTAAGAGTATCTAGTTTTATTTTCTTTATTTACTTTTCTCTTGTATAATTTGTCAGTATGCTCTTTCCAGTTTATAAGTTTTTACAATATTTTCAAAAGTTTCACAACTTTTATATTCTTATTCTCTTTTCATATTATGTAATACACCCTTGTATAAATCAATCGGTACCTGTAATCTCAAAATCCTTGCTTCAACCACTAGGGTAACTTGGCAATCTCTCAGACACCAAATACGTCAGGCCAAATCCGATAAAAAAAACTGTAAATGAGAACAATAAATCAAAGGCTCTTCAAGACCAATACATATTAAAATAAGTAAAAAATATTAGAATAATGATAAAGTTAAAATAAAAATAATAATTACTATCAATTTCAATTAATACGTTTTGATAAACTCTTTAATTAATTAACATAGAGATAAATTTTGCATTAAATTAAAAATGAAAATCTTTAAAATCATGCTTTCTTCAAATAATATTAATGTAAAATTAATTAAAATAAATAAATGAGTTTAAATGAAATGTATTTTTAAAGAAATAAAGAATAAATCAACAATTAAATAAAACAAAACTTAAACAAGGTAAAATACTGCCGACGGTTGTAGCCAGATTTACTGTGGACTTAAAATCAATTCCAAATTCCAAATAGACCTCGAGAACCGTAACCTTGTAAGTATCACAGATATCATCCAATAACCATCCAAAGATAATTAAAAGACAGATCCCACATCCTACCAGAAAAGACGAAAAAGTTTCACAAAAAACACATCTCGTATACAATACAACTGACAACCTATCAGAAAAAAAGAGAAAAAACAATTATAGACAAAGAAAAAAAAACTCAATAGCGAACCACCTAAAACCATCCCTATAGATATGTCCATCTGGGACACATTTGTTACCCCAGATCTATTACCTCTTATTCCACCATAGTTTTTATACTATAATTTGACTATAGGTAATACACTACTTCATATAGCATAAACACTATCGACACTTCAGGACTTAGTTTCTTTCATCCACCAAGAATTTTTAATCGCAGAGCCACTTATTAATACACAACTCTCTTGACTACAACTCTGCATTATCCCTTCCCTTTTCATCCAACATTAAACTGAGACAATTGTTCCATTTGCTCACCATTCCAACATGACTTTACACGCAACTCTCCTCACTTAGACCATAACCTACTTCTTATTTACATTCTTTCAACCCCTTTTTACAGACACCTTGCAAACCCTTCTATAACAAACTCTCAAAAACTCTCAAAAACTCTCAAAAACAAAACCAAGTCAGTTAGCATACAATAAGCAGGGCACCCTCCACTCTCTCCATTAATACATCATTCTTAACAACTTTTTTTTTTTTTTTCACGTTAATTCTAATAATTTTTACATAACCCCATCCATGTACAAATTAAATACCAAGGAGAAATAGACACATACCTGCCTACCTCCGACACTTATTCCACTTTCCAGTCACTTTCATATATATATTTTATATATATATATATATATATATATATTAATATATAATATTTATATAATATTATATATATATATATAATATATATTATTATATTATAATATATATATATTATATAATATATAATATATATTATATACTATTATATAAATACCTCGTGTTGGGCAGGAGGTTTTAGTCTCGTCTCGTACCGAGAGTACCGGTGGTTCAAACTCCTCCGCGTAGCAGTTGGGTTTTATCTACCTGGGGGGCAAGAATTAAACTTGACTTGACCACGTTGGTGGCGCTGGTTGGATGCCGCCTTAAAGTTTCGATTTCCGTGTCCCCCGTGCTTACCCCTGCATAGGGGATCAAGCATACGTTAAAAGGTAGTTTTTATATATCATATAATACTAGAACTAATTAATATACTAATATATATATATAATTATAATATATATATAACTATATATAATATATATAATAATAGTATATATATAGTATATAGTATAGAGATAGTATGATATAATAAAGAGAGAGATATTAATTATAATATTATTTATTATATATATATATATATATATAATATTAGTGTTGAATATACAATCCATCCTAGCCACTTCCCTGTGGGCTGTGGTGTATCCTGTGCATAAATTTAAAAAAAATATATATACTAGTGTAAGACGAATTTTTCATTAGCCCAGTGAAATTCTCCCCATTGGCTTAACGCAGTGTGTTATTAGGGTAGTATATCTTATGCCCTCCCTCCTTTACATTTGTGAATCGTCTCTTTTTCGCATCTCATCTATAGTGACATTACATATTTGCTTTGTGCCTTATACCCCAATAACATTAGGGTTTTTAATTAGCCTGTCCAATTGCATTTTTCCCATAACTCTACATTCACAGCTCATAATACACATTCATTATCCATTGAAATTACTATAGAGCAAATTATCTAACAGTAGCCTTAGAGGTTCATTGGTTGTAATCCCTCTAAAAAAAAAATTATTGGCCTATTTTATTTTAAAAATAATATTTGTAAATAAGTAATTAACGTTAGTTCACGAATTTTGCATTCTTTCCATTTCTATGTTTCTTCTTTTGGTAAGCAAATTTAGTTTTTTTTTTTTCTTTGATTGCGTGAAAGATATAATTTTTTGTACATTTAAGTTACACAAGTGGTTCCCAAATTTTTCCTATTTGCGACAAGATTCTATAATTTAGGGCTTCTGCAGCACACACTTTTGGAACCACTGGGTTATACTAATACCCTAATTCACATTATTTTATACATTAAAATACGGTTTTTCTTAGATTTTTAATAATAATAAACAAGGAAATTTTGTTGCTTCATATTTCCCAAACTTGTTACCACTGCACAGCCATTAGTTTGACTCTGAACATTTTTTTTTTAAAGATATCAAAATATTTTCATAATATGTTATACAAATACAAAAGATTTCAGTAGTATGAAAAGGTAATAGTTTACTATTTATAACATTATTATTAGAATACTTCTAAAAGCTTCGAAAGTGTCGGATATAATTTCTTTCGATTTTGGTTTTCTTGGGAAGGATAGGTTATTATTATGAAAATTATTTTCATGCCTATATATATTAATAGAAAACAAAAACTACGGAATTTTCATTTGCAGTTAACCGCTAAATGTTTATGAAATACTTAATTTTTGAAGCCTTAAAGTTTTAAACCCAATATTGGTACATAAGTAGCAATTTGTATTGCGATTTGGCATATGTTAAATCTTTGCCATAGAATAGTATGCTATTATTTTCTTGATATTAAAAAATAATAATGTTTCTATTACTATAAATAACAATGTAATCCCTTTTATTAATATATGTATTTATTAACAATTGTGTAATAAATTTTGCGATGTTTTTACCAGATGCTGCCAACATTTGGGTCTTCTTAAAAAGACATCTGTTTTGGTATGAATAACTACAGCCCTTTCTTAAATTTGCCTTCTGCTATTTTTACTATTTATTCTTTTTCAAGATCTTAGCCTTAGCTCTTGTAATAAGTATTTGCAGTTTAATATTGGTGTTAGTGTTACAAGCTGTTATGCTGCATGTTAGTTTTGCTTTAATAATATTTACTTCCATCTTATTAATTTTGTTTTAATTGCTTTACTTTCTATAAGTTTTTCAAAGTTGTATTTTTAAATTCTTTTGGAATTGGTAGTTCAAATCTATTATTTTTTTTGATTGTATGCATCCTTATTAATATATATATATATAATATGTATATATATATATATATATTATATATATATATATATATATATATATATATTTATTATATATATATATATAATATATTTATAAATATATATATATTATATATATATATATATATAATATATATATATATTATATAATATATATATATTGGTAATAGTTGGTGCACTTGGTTCATACCAGGAATTTAATGTGGACCAAGATATATCTGGTCATATTTGAAAAAATAAAATTGAACTCTTCACACCCTTATTTGGCTATTTTAAAAAATATCTAAAGCAGGTTTGTTTAAAAAGCCGGCAAAAAAAAAAAAAAAAAAAGAGCATAAGCTTGCGTGGTGGTGAGCTATTAATCTTTGATGCTGATGTATGGTCACTCTCCTGCTCAGATTATGTATGGTACATAACTCCAAAACCTCCTTTTCAAAAAGATAGGACAGGCCTTTTATTGAAAAGGCGGTGTGGGGTCCCTCACAGCTGTTGTAGTGTGGAGTATTATTTAAGCAGGGAATGTGAAATTTTCCGCAAGACGCTCAATGTCTCGCGATCCCCTATAGTATTTTCGGGGATGACCAAACCGCTGGCACTTGAAGCAGCGTCTGGGTCGAGGAATAAACGGATGAACATTGTAGATTTTAAACCCTATTTTCACCTTAGCGGGTGGAAAAGATGTGTTAAAGGTCAGCATCAAGCGAGGATTTGAGGTATCAGGCGAGTCTCGCCGTGGGGAAAACCTATATACATTTGCAACAGGAAACTTCCTCTAATGGGGATGGCAAAGAATGATATCAAGGTCTTCGTTTTTCTGCAAGGCAGCATAAATAGTGTCTTTGGATGAACTTCTTACTTCGTCAGGTGTGGCAATAAGTGGTATATCTCCAAGAGACGTTAAGGATGACAAGATGGAACTTTGATTCCTAGTAGCTTGAACGAAGAGGGACCCGTTTCTCATTATCATGACGGGAGAGTCTTCAACTCATAAAGCTTTTTCAAGTGCATAGCTAAGAATAATGGTTCTTTGCTCAGGAAGAGCTTTGAAGGTAGTGGATCGCAATAATTAATATATTGGGAATGATGTGTCAATTTGCAGTCCCGGAGGGGGAGCACTATACTATGACTGGGGCACCTTTTCGGGATTGCACCTGGATTTGAGTATCTAGGTGCGAGGGCATACCAGGCGACTAATCGCTGAGGTTATGCAGAGGACTTTCAGGTGTAGTAGAAGGAATTATAGAGGAAACACCTAGTCTAGGAGTAGGAGGGATCGAGGTGGGGTCAGGCTGGCAACCAGACAGATGGTAGTTGTGCTCGCCTTTGTTTGAATAACTTATTAAACGCCAATTTCTTGAAAAGTAAACCACAAACTTCTCCGCAATATAAGATCAGGTATAACAATAAAACAAAGGAATCAAAAAATAAATAACTGGATGGGCTGGAACGGCGTATATTTCTTAAGGAAGGGTAGTCTTTCTCCCCACAACAGGTCACAGGGCCAGAGACTCGCACAACTTCCCAGACCCCACTAAGTAGGGTAGGCTATGTATGTTGCCTCGGAGCTTGACGCGGGCTCCCATTAGTGAACCACACG
>JABUQX010116875.1:25000-28958 GCA_015478945.1 Trachelipus rathkii
GAGGCATTTGTAGGCTGTCAGCTGTTCATAAGAAGTATGTGGGTGTGCTAAGGTAGGAAGAAAGATTGCTAATAGTGAATGGTTGAATGGTGAGGTGATTCAAGCGGTTGAAAGTAAGAGAATGTGTGGTGGTTGAACGTACTAAAAGCGAATGATGAGCTTTCGAAAGAAATGTACAGTGAAATATATAAGGAGGAAAAGAGGAAGATTAAAAGTTGGATACGCGCGAGCATAAAAGAGGCGAATGATAAGTTTGGTAGGAGAATGAATGTTGTTCTGCAAGGGAACAGGAAGCTGTTCAGGAAGGAGCATTTTGAGAGCCAATATAACATTGGTAGTAATAAAGAAGTGATAGTGAATATGTGTGGGTTTGACGGTGCATTGGGAAGAAGGTATTTTGGGTGTTGAGGATGTGTTATAACTCTATGGCTATTTAATTTATATATGTAAGTGGTGATGAAAGAATTTAAAGTAGAGCTGGCAAGGGAGAGTGTTAGAATGATTGAAAATGGCAGAGAATGGAGGGTACCCTGCTTGTTGTAAGCAGATGATTTGGTTTTGTGTGGTGAATCTAGTGAGCCTTAACAAGTTTGGTAGAGAGGTTTGCCTGGGCATGTGAAAGGGAGGGTTGAAAGTAAATATAGATAAAAGTAAGGTAATGGTGGTAGGTGAGGAGAGTCCGAAGTGTGAAATTATGTTGGATGACACACAATTGGAAAAGTATTAAGGTTGTAAGTTCGGGTGATGCTAAGTGTAGTAGGAAGGTTAGGAGTGGAGGTGACTGGAGAAATTAAATCATTGTTTGATGCAAGGGGATTAAATATTTAGAAAGTTAGGGCTTTGGTTGAGGGTGTGTTGTTACCGGTGTTAATGTATAGTAGTGAAAAAAGCATGGTGTGGAATAAGAGGTATAGATCTAAGGTACAGTCTGTCCAGATGGGTAATTAATCTAAGGGGTGTGTTAGATGTGAAGAAAGTTTATAAAGTGAGCATATTAGGGAGCTGTGTGGTGACGAAAGATGTGAATGCATTTAGGTGGTTTGGTCATATGAAAAGAATGGACGATAGATAATTGGTTAAGCGGGTGTATAGAGATGAATGTTTTGGGAATCGACCGGCTTGGAGACCAAAAAAAAATGGATTAACTCGGTAAGAGAATGTCTGAAGGAAAGGAATGTTAATTTAACACAAGTGAGATGAATGGTGTATATAATAAGGGTAAATGTTGTTATGGGACTTGGTTGTGGGACTGGCTCAAGAGATGAACTCAGACATTGACGAGATGTTACAGTGAATGACTGTCACGGTGAATGAAGCTCTTTGTTAATTTTGGCAGTGCCGGTCTCACACTTAAGGGTACGAGGGAGGCTTTGGGTAGGGGAGGTTTCTTTCTCTATTTAGGTCATTGTCTTCTGCTTTACTATTATTATATTTCTGGTTAATGTTTGCATCCCACACCATTCCTGAAGAGCCGAGGGACGGCTGATATATATATATAATATATATATATATATATATATATATATATATATATATATATATATATATATATTATATTATATTAAGCATATATATATATATTATATATGTATATATATATATATATGTATATTATTACATATATATATATTATGTATATATAGTTATATATTATTATTATATATATATATTGGCTGGCTATATATATATATTATATTATTATTAGTTATTATTATTATTAAAGATATATATTAATCGTATATTATTATTATTATTATTATTATTATGTTATATATGTATATATATATACATATATATGATATATATATTATATGTTATTATTATACATATATATAGATATATTATTATTATTCTATTACATTTTGCTTTGCAAAGATGGTTAAATAGGTAAAATTTTGGAATTCTTATTATTATTATTATTATTATTATATATATATACATATATATTATTACATACATTATTATTATTATATTATTAACATATATATATTAGCTATTATTATTATATATATATATATATATTATTATTATATATTATATTATATATATATACATATTATATATGAGCAGATAGAATGGTATATATATATATATATATTATTATTATTACATATTATTATTATTATTATTATATATATACATATTATTATTATTATTATATTATTATTATTATTACATATATACATATTAATAGGTATATTAGTATATATATATATATATGATATATTATTATATATTATTATGCGCATATATTATTATTATATATATTATTATATATATATACATATTATTATTATATTATATATATATATTATTATTACATATTCATTATATATATTACAGATATATATATATATATATATTATATATATATATTATTATTATTACATATATATATATATTATTATATATATATATATATATTATATTATTACATATATTATATATATTATTATTATTATATATATATATATATTTATTGCTCACAACTTTTTTAATGGGCTATTAACATTGTTGAAATATGTAAGATATTTAAATATGAATATAACAATCAATTTTAATAATAAATTAATATTTGATATTTTTTAAAGCGAGTAATTCAAGGAGGAACGCTTTTAATATGACTTCCATCATTATCATCACACTTATTAGTATCGTAGTGACTGGGCTTTTAATTTGCATTATTTCTACTATCATATGCAAAGTAAAATCGAGGCTGACTGGAAACAGTAGGTAAGCAATTTCATTTTTTTAATAATAATAATAATTAACATTTTTTTTACAATAAAAGTTCACACCTCACTGGCATAGCCCTATTCTACCGTCCTCTGCTATATATAAATTTCAATATTCGGCCTCAGGCCAGCCGGATCGTTCTATTAGGAGTTGAACATTTTTTTTTCCTTAAAATTCTTAATATTTTTTTTTTTTACAGAGTAATTTATTTATTAGATTTAGAGACATTTATTTAGTTTTAATTTCGTATATAATTGAAGAAGTATATGTTTATACATATTTAGTTGATGAATAATTGTGAGAATTTACTTTATTTTTACTGAAAGATTCTTTTAACAAATTGTGTAAATCTTTAATACGCTATTTAAAACACATCTGATATTGAAATTTTTGCATCTTTGAATTCTTTATAACTTGCTTGCAGTAATACGTTTTATATAATTATATAAGATTATTTTCTTGAAACATGATGTAATTTACTGTGTTTAAGTATACTTATTACATACTTAAGTATGTAAGAGCGCTCGCTAGTAAAACAGTTGAATGTGAACAAGTTGATACTGAACAAATCTGGGGGCAAATGAAGGAAGCAATTGTTAGTAGTGCAAAGGAAGTATGTGGATGTGCTAAAGTAGGAAGTAAGAATGTTAACAGTGAATGGTGGAATGAAGAGGTGATGAAAGCGGTTAAAGGTAAAAAAGAAGCGTGGTTGAATGTACTAAAAGCAAATGATGAAGACTCAAAAGAAAGATGCTTGGAATTATATAAGGAGGAAAAAAGAAATACTAAAAGGTGTATACGTAGGAGAAAACAAGAGGTAAATGAACAGTTTGGAAGGAGGATGAATGGGGACTTACAAGGGAATAGGAAGCTCTTCTGGAAGGAAGCGAAGTTAAGAATGAGAATAAGGGGAATTGCTTAGAATAATGAATAGGGATGGTGCTTTGTAACTGATGAAGTAGGTGTGAGAGTGTAAAAGAGCACTTCGAGAATCTGCACAATATTAACAGTAATGAAGAGGTGATAGTGAATGTGGGTTTGATGGTGCAAAAAGGAATAGGTATTTTGGGATGAGGTAATTATTAGGGAGGATGGGTAGTGTGAGAAAGTTGAAGAATGGTAAATCTGCAGGTATAGATGAAATTACTGGTGAAATGATCAAGAACGGAGGCGAGATGGTGATTGATTGGATTTGGAAGTTGTGCAATAAACCGTTTATAGA
>JABUQX010116877.1:0-5000 GCA_015478945.1 Trachelipus rathkii
TATATATATATATATTATATATATTATATATATATACATATATATTATTATTATTACATATATACATATAGTTATTATTATAGGGTGATATATTAGTTATATTATTATTATTATAAAGTATATATATATATTAATATATATATACATATACATATATTATATATATATATATTATATATACTTATAGATATATATATATATATATAAATATTAGGTATGTGATATATATATATACATATACATATATAAAAAGTTATATATATAGATATATATACACTAATAAGATATATATATATACATGTTATATATATATATATATATATATATATATATATTCTCTTCAGAAATTTGCTCATATTTATATAAATCAATAATAAAAAGCTAAACTGATATATAGATATCTTTAATAAAGTTTTGGTCATCTTAAATCATGACAACTAAACCAAAAATCGAAAACACCGTTTACGCCTGTAATTAATATTTTATCTTCGCTCAAGATATAAAAGTACTATTTGTCAATGTAGCCAGCGTAACACAAAGCTAATACGGGAAACAGTCAGTTTGATCATAAAATAAAAGCGTTTACCGAACTCACCAGTTTTCAATATATCTACTGGATCATTTAAATTAATGCGACATTTAAAAACACTGTCATCCAGACATTGCTGCGATTGTTAAGTAAGGTGAAGCAAAAGCTGTTCAGATAAACCTTTATTTTCAAAACTCAGACTCAAAGTGGATACTTTTCATTTTGTTAAACTTGTTCTGTCTAGGGTCAAGTAAAATACAGTTCATTATGGTTGCTTAATAATGACTCATCAGGTTTTTTCTGCAAGACCAGAAGACAACTGGAGGTCCCTTTAGAACGGGAAAATATTCGTAAAATATTTCTAGAAGAAGCGGATGAGCAAAAAAATACTCTAATTTAAAAAGCTTAAAGGACGCTGTGTGCATTTAAAACGGATGCTTGCAATAAGGCAAAGCTAAATTATTTCTGGTTATCAGTGGCTAGATAGTGGGACGAAGATAAATCAATATTACTAAAACGTGCGTAAAAAGATTCCAAATCGCATTTCAGCTAATATATCCAAGAAATTGTTATTGACGTTTTAAAAGAATTCGAAATAAGAGGCAAGTAATTAAGTTACGGATAACTCATCAAACATGATCAGTACGATTGAAAATTAAATAAAGAAGAATGACAATGATGAGGAACAGGAAGCTGGTAAATGTGATTTTATTGAATGTCAAAACGAAGAAGTAATGATTGTTTTCAGAATGAACTTAATAAAACTATGAAAATTGTTCCGACGACTTTAAAATTAACACATGGTAAGGTGCGGAGTTCGTTTACAGTTGGGGCAGTGCGTGATAGGCTCCACAATACTCACACAGCAAATATTATAAGCAAAGGCGACAATTAGCAAAGCAGCACATACCCAAATTAAATGGCAGCCTCTAAAGGTCAAGCGAAAAAGTGGCAATTCAAAGAAACAAGATGGGGAAATACATTTATGCTCAAAGCTTTCGGGCTGCAAAGACTATATTATATGATGCTGCTTCTATGAACTTTCTCTTCGATAGTCAGTGGGAACAAATCGAAACCCTCAAAGAATTATTAAAAACACCCATACTTTACAATACTCAATCAGAAGATTTGACTGCAGGAAAATTTCCTTTGCAGAGAATCGATTGTGCAAATGACATTAAAGTTCCATGGGAGAAGGAAAAAGAATTAACTGAAAGAAAACATTTTTTTGTCGGGCCATCTTTGTTGATCCGTCTGCGAATCTTCCCTCAGAAAATTTGATATTAAAAGCTAAAAATGCTCTTTGTTGAACTAGCACTTAAAATGAATAACACTATCAAATAGAAATCTGGGTCGGAAAGTTAGTTCAGCAGTCAGGAATCCTCCCTTGTGGGATCTTGTCAGATGAAGAGGTAAAATTTGACCAACTGGCATGCAGCACGGAAGAAAAAGACACCCATTAAATATTCTCTAGAAAATACAAAGTAGAATCCATAAAGCATTAGATGAAATAATGAAAATCGACCGGAAATCAAAGTTAACTGTTAAAGAGGCAACCGTCACAAAATTTTGCAAAGATGCGGCTTACATAATACAGCCTTCCTAATAGTCGAATGTGAGAGCTTATTTTTCTGGTCAAAACAATAAAATTGGATTTAAGGACATCGTTAAAGGAGGATTTATTGATATATTTATAAGAACAATTGTTTGAATAAATTTATATTACATCTGCTCAGGCAGTTCTAAGAGAAATTATTTTAAAACTTAGGAAGAAAGTCAATTATATTTTTTTTTTCTTAAATAAAAATTTGTTGGAATAAAATCGATGAGTTATGTTCAGGTAGCTCATAGTTCAAAGTGAATTATTGCACCTTTAGGGATGAAACTGAAAATGGTTTCCGTAAAAAAAAAAATTAATAAATTTATATTGCATAAATGTACAGAGGAATTATATTAAAATTTAGGAAGAAAGTGAATTATTCTTTTTCTCTATTTCTTAAAAATCTTATTTCCTATAAAACATTTTCTAAGTCTTTTAATTTAAGTTAAAAAAGATGTCTACAAACATTCAATTTCATCATACAAAAAATTTTTGTAAAAGAAAATTAATGATTTCGATAAATGTTAAATGGAGGGAATTAAAACTTGAGCCGGAGCCGGAGCCGGAGTCGGAGCCGGAGCCGGTACCGGAGTCGAACAATTTTAAAATGCCGGAGCTGGGCAATTTTAAAATGCTGAAGCTGGAGCCGGAGTCGGAGTCGGATATTTAAATTGAGTCGGAGTCGGAGGGAACCGGAAAAATTGCTCCGGCAGTTCCCTGCTTACAGGTTAAGGCAGTAAACTGCAACCTAACCTATATGGATTGACAATGCAGCAAAACTCAACCTAACCTATGTATATGGATAGACGATGCAGCAAATTTCGACCTAACCTACATGGATCTACTTTCTGTCGTAAGCTTTGTTTTCGGATAAGATTTTGGCACTACAGAAAATATCCCCAGACGTCGCTCTGCTTCTCGGGCACTGACAAACGTACGATGCGGGCACGATATTATCAAATACTTTTGTATTTAAAAATTTTTGGTCCAGCTCCATCAAAGCAATTCCATATTTATTGTTAGTAATTTGTATTATAATAATATACGAAAAAAATATTATATATTGTTTATAATTAAAAATATATATATATATATATATATATATATATATATATATATATATATATATATATATATATATATATATATGATTTTGTTGCTGAGGTTATAATAAGAAATATATACATATGTATATATATATATATATATATATATGTTGTTATATATATAATCTATATTCAGCAGAACTTCAAGTAGCAAAAGTAATTCATAGGTTTTTATTATGTGTACAACATGTTATTATTAAAGGAATGGAGTTAACTCCGGACCTTGTGAGTTATATGGATCCGTTAATTTTTTGTGTTTTATATAATTTTTTTCATATTTAGTATATAATACCAACAATAAATTAAAATGATGATAAGAAAGATGAAATTTTAAAATACAGTACCAAATAATAAAGTAAGCAATAACGTACATTCACCTGGAGAAAGAAAATGTTTTTGGTTTAAACGTGAAAAAATTTCAGGTAGAAAAAATAATGTTTCGGGGTAGTTCGGTCCTTATTGGGATTTATTTTCATATACTGATTCTGTATACTATCAAACTTATGATAACCTGAACTAGGAGGGTCCTAAGCTAAAACTTAACCTATATGGATCGACGATGCAGTAACCTAGATGGACCTACCTTGTCGTAACTTTTTGTTTTAGTTTTTTTTTTTTTTATAAATAAGATCCCATATATTTATTTTAATATATTGTCTTCTCGCTTCCCGATAGCTGCCAAACGAACGATGCTTAAAAAGTACGATTTACAAATAATACCTTTTTATTTAAATTTTTTTTTGATCCTGTTTATCAACACTGAAATTTATTGTTGTATCCTATAATAACAAAATACATCAAAAAAAAACAAACAAACAAATATGACGGATCCATATAATCAATGTGGAGATTAACTTCAATTCAAAGAAACATATGCAATCGTCTGGTTATAAATAGAAAGAATTCTCCTGTATCAAAGAGAGAGAGGAAATTATTCAGTTACATAAAGATTACTTTGTTGCTGTGATTCTATAACAATCTTCTGGTAAAGTCCCGTCCCATATTTCAATATCTTTATAGAACTCCCTGGGTTACAAACCCCCAGTTTAGGTCTCCCTCAACAGCAATTCAGATTCAAAAGAGAAGGAGAGAGAGAGAGAGAGAGAGAGAGAGAGAGAGAGAGAGAGAGAGAGAGAGAGAGAGAGAGAGAGGAGAGAGAGAAAGGGATCTTAGAAGAGCAGTGTCCTGTTGTGTGAGAGATTTTTTAGAAGAGTATAGGTATCCAAGCAAAGAGAGAGAGAGAGAGAGAGAGAGAGAGAGAGAGAGAGAGAGAGAGAGAGAGTATAGAAGAGCAGTGTCTGTGTAAGAGAGAGAGAGAGAGAGAGAGAGGAAGGAGAGAGAGAGAGAGAGAGAGAGAGAGAGAGAGAGAGAGTTTAGAAGAGCAGTGTCCGTTGTAAGAGAGAGAGAGAGAGTTTAGAAGAGCAGTGTCCGTTGTGTGTGTGTGTGTGAGAGAGAGAGAGAGAGAGAGAGAGAGAGAGAGAGAGAGAGAGAGAGAGAGAGAGAGAGAGAGAGAGAGAAAGGAGAGAGTTCAGAAGAGCAGTGTCCGTTGTAAGAGAGAGAGAGAGAGAGAGAGAGAGAGAGAGAGAGAGAGAGAGAGAGAGAGAGAAGAGAGAGAGAGGGAGAGAGAATATGTTGTGTGAGAGAGAGAGAGAGAGAGAGAGAGAGAGAGAGAGAGAGAGAGAGAGAGAGAGAGAGAGAGAGAGACCTGTATTTGTGCCTTGCCCCCACACCCTTCCTCTCTTATCCAAAATAATTAAAATTTAAT
>JABUQX010116877.1:7500-13158 GCA_015478945.1 Trachelipus rathkii
AATATATTTATATATATATATATATATATATATATATATAGTATATATATATATATATATATATATATGTAAAAGACTTTTAAAAAACTATTTAAATTTCATTATAAATTTGTACTTAACTATTGTGTCCTGTATTAGCATTTAATTCTAAATAAAGTAAAATATTTGAAAAATTACTCACCAAGCCACATAAGGTAATGTGTGGAAGGCCTCACAAGGCCGTATAAAAAGTAATCTACGATGGACGAAACTGAACCAATCATTGCTAATGTGTTATCTGACACTTTCAAACGAGAACTTAGGATAGGTACAGCAAACAAGGATCCTGAAATATATTATATTATATAATATATTATATATATATATATATATATATATATACTATATATATATAATATATATATAATATATTATATATATATATATCTTATAATTATATATAAATATTATATATATAGGTATATATATATTATATTATATATATATATATATATTAAAATATATACTATATATATATATATATATATAGTATAATATATTATATAATAATATTATTATTATATATAATATATATGATAATATATATATATATATATATATATATATATATATATAATGACTCATTCCGGTCCCGATTTTCATGAAACAGAAAAATGTCAAAAATATATTGTAAACAATAAAAAAAAACTTAATAAAACAGTTGACCAATGTCGTTAATGCTTGGTACACGATCATACGCCTCCCGAACCGTGAGTGGTGAATATATTAATAAAATATTTTAACAATATATATATTTGTGCTTTAGTATTATTTTAGTATTATTTTAATTTAATATTGTTATCTATATATAATTGGTATTATTTTTATTTTTCCGCATTTTTACTATACCTAAATTTATGGTTTTTTGGATATGGTATTCTGAATTGAGCTCTCTCTCTCTCTCTCTCTCTTCTCTCTCTCTCTCTCTCTCTCTCCTCTCTCTCTCTCTCCTCTCTATCCATCTCTCTTCTCTCTCTCTCTTAATATAAACCTAGAGGATATAGTAATTACGTAATAGTAGTAGGAGCAACGGATTTCGGAGGCCCAAAGTGACCGCCGACCTCTTTTTGACTTTTGACCGGACCTTTTTGACGCTTGAACTTTTTGGGTAACCTGAACTTTTTACCTTAATTTTTTGGCCTTGAACCTTTTTTGGGAGAACCCAAATTTTTGAGAAACCAAATTTTTTTGGCAAACCCTAATTTTTTGGCGTGCAATTTTGGCAACCTAATTTTTTCGCCACCTAAATTTTTGCAACCCTTCGAAAAAGGGTTGCGCCAAACGGTTGCGTAAGCAACCGTGGTACGTACCCCCCCTAATTTTTGACCAACCCTTTGGTCTTCCATGGGTCCTTTTTTGCCCACGGTAATTTTTGGCCACCCTTTAAGGGGGTTTAGCCCGTTTTTGATGTCTTTACCTTGTTTCACCATGATATTTCGGCTTTACCTTGCCATATAATGGGTCAATTTTGGCCACGTTAATTTATTTGGCCACTCGTGTCCCACCCGTCACATATTTTCCTAACTTGGACGCATGTATGGATCTTTCCTAACTTGATACACCTACACACACACACAACACACACACACAGCACACACATACGAATACACACAGCTTGAGTACTACTACACACATTACACTATGAATTATTTCCCATAGACACTTACATTTAACTCTACACACACCCACACACACACACACACACACACCACACCACACACTTACTTACACTTATACCAATTCACTATGACACTTTTCACTATACACTTACATTTTCATAGAACTTACATTTCACATTATACTCACAGTCAGAACACACCTACCATCCCTTTGGTCGTCCATGGGTCAATTTTGACCCATAGGTAATTTTTTGTCTTCCTTTAGGGACCTAAGCCTTTTTTGAATGTCTTAACCTGTTTGACCATGATATTTTCCCTTGACCTTTGGTCTTACATGGGTCAATTTTGACCCAAACGCTAACTTGATGACTTTGATGGTTCCCAATCACCTTAAGAAGTATCTAGGGATGTTTATTAGTGTTCTATAGTATTAGTGAGTGCAGTGAGTGCCAATGGTGGCAATGAGGTGCCCATTGAGTGCCTAAGTGAGGCACATGAGTGCCAGTGAGTCCACATAGTGCCAAGTGAGTGCCACATAGTGCCTACTGAGTGCCACTTTTTCATTTTCTAGCCTTCCCTGAGCACCGAATAGCCTAATATGGGTGTCTACCCTAGGTTATAACGGTATGAGGATTCGATTGGTGTATTTACCAACACCTCTATGGGGGATGCTTCCTACTATGAGTTAGTCTTTTTCTATCACTTATAAGCTCTATATATATATATACATAGTAATATTAATATATATATATATATATTATATATATAATATAATATATATATATATATATATATATATATATATATATATATATATAATAGTATATATTATATATATATATATATATATATATATATATATATATATATATATATATTTATATATATATACATATATATATATATATATTAGTTATATATATAAATCTAATTATATATATATATATATATATATATTATATATATATTATATATATATAATATAGTAGTATATTTATCTATATATAATATATATATATATATTTACCTGCAAAACACCTAAACACATACACTATGACACTTATACACCATTCACTATGACACTTTTACACACTATGACACTTATAGCACTTACACTCTCCATAGACACTCATTTACACTATAAACTCACACAGATACAACTTACACTTACACTCTACGATACACATTGATATTATGAATGCCTCACTTGATGCCTCAACTTTTGATGCTCCAGTCATAAATTGCATCAGCATTTGATGCCTCAACTTGACAGGTTCATCTTTGATGACTCATCATTTGATGCCTCAACTTGAAGGTCATACTTGATGAATCATTTTGATGACGTCATCTTGTACCAATCTTATTGATGATTCATCTTTGATGAAATCACCTTTGGTGGCTCATATGATTTCATCAAAGAACAGAGTTAATATTAATGTCTACCACTATGTTATAAGCTGATACCAGGACGCACATGAATCTTCTCCGCGTGAAAGTCCACGACCGCACCCGCTAGCGTGGCGACCCGCGCGTTTCTCCAGGCCCGCCGCGTTCCCGCCCGCCGCGTGCGCTCCGCAGGCGCAAATTTCCGAGTTCCCCGCCTGTCGCTGTGGCGTCGAGCGCTAATATTTCCCTGCGGGAATGAAAAATAATTATATCACATGGTCATTCATATTTTTATTTCATACTTAAACATTTCAAAGAATTTCTTTTCAATAACTATGAGTCATTCATTTATTCATACTTAAAACTTTTTATTAAAGAGCATATTCGCGAACTAAAACTGTAACTCGTTACAGTCATCTTTTTATAATTTTTTACTTAATACTTTCTTTAATTTATAATTTTTAAAATTGTAATGTAAAAGAAAAAAACAGAGTGTCTGATGTATAAACATTTTATTTTACTACAATTGTACGAAAATTTTATTAAAAACAATTAACATTACATACTTAAAGCAGTAAATATAAATCAATAGAGATGTTACTAACACCTAAGGGATTAAGGTATCTTTATGTTTTTTGGTTACTGCTTTTAACTCATGTTTTACTGCTATAACTTTCTGCTTTACATGCTTAGACTCACTGTTTTTACTGCTTTACTCATATATTTATATACTTAAATGCAGTAATCAGTAAATCAATAGGAGGTGTTCAAAAGCAATCAAGGGGTAGTACTCTTTTTGTTTTATACTGCTTACTGCTTAACTTTCTGCTTTACTGCTTACTTTCTGCTTTACTGCTTTAACTCAATTACATTACATATCTTAAGCAAGTAAATCAGTAAATTCAATAGAGGTTGTTTACTTAAATCAAGGATTATATGACTTTACTGTTTTACTGCTTTAACTGTTTTAACTTTCTGCTTACTGCTTTAACTCATATTAACATTACATACTTAAAGCAGTAAATCAGTACAATCATAGAAGGTGTTACCTAACACACAAGGGATTAGTATGCTTTTGTTTTACTGCTTTACTGCTTTAACTTTCTGCTTTACTGCTTTAACTTTCTGCTTTACTGCTTTAACTTTCTGCTTTAACTGCTTTAATACTTCTGCTTTACTCGATTGTAACTTTCTGCTTTAATCTGCTTTAACATCATATGTTTTACTGTTTAACTCATATGTTTTACTTAACATTATGTTTTTTTATTTTGGTTTTTTAATACTTTTATTTATTTTATTTATTATTTTTATTATTTTTTATTATTAATTTTTATTATTTTAATTATTTATTTTTATTTGTATTATTATACTTAGTAGTTATTTACTTCATTGCCTATTGTTAATTATTATTTAGAAACACATTCAGACTATGAAGCACTTATACACACATTCACTGATGCACTTACTTACCCATCATACACTTACATGTTACACCTTATACACATACACACGCGGCTCACACACACCACACACAACACACCACACACCACACACAACACAACACACACACACACACATACGCACAAACCACAACATCAAGCACACACCACCACATCACAGAACATATTTACTTACACTCACACACATATTTACAACTTAAACACGCAGATTTACTTACACTCAGACAGATTACTTACACTCACAACAAGATTTACTTTAACTACACACAACCACACTACACACCCACACACACGCACACTCACTTAAACATAACGTATAATTTATTAAAACATGTTATGTTTTAATTAACAGTACATTTATATACTCATTCAAATATAACTAAAATATTAAGTTTCTTAAACTTCTATAATAAATCAAATCATATCTTTTGAACAAAGAAGTTATTATTAACTGTTAATAACTTTTTGTTTATAAATTTTATAACTAATAAGTTTTAAAATAATTTACTAAAATTTAATGAAATTTTATAAAAAATATATTTTAAGTACCTTAAAAGCAATAAATCAGTAATTGTAAGGTCATGCCCTACGCACCCTACACTAGAGCTATGCCAGTTTTATGTTCTATTACTTACTGCTTTATCAATTCATCTTAGCCATGTAATAAGTAAAAAATAACAAATAAGTTCTTCGCTCTGCTAACATAAATGTATTTATTAAAATTTCTAAGTTTTAGTTAAAATAACAATTATATCACTTTCATTTAAATTATTCGATCGATGTTAAACTAAAATATCAAAGTTTTTTAAATAATTCGGGATTTATTTATTATTCATTATTATTAATATTATCTATGTACATTGACAATAACAATCCGAGAACACAACAACTCCGCGCCTTACAGATAAGAACTTGCGATTGACCTCTTTCTGTAAATGTGTGAATACTACATTTAGGATAATCTTTTTGTATCCCGGGGCGATTTGGGCCTAATTCCAGGTCAAAATAATATTTCAAACTGACCTTTTTTTTGTAAAATGTGGTGCAATAATAGTTAGGCTAAATTTAGGCTTAAATTTAGGATAACCTTTTTGGTATCCCAGGCTGATTTTAACTAAACAGTAAGGTAATTTGCCCAGTAATAGACAAGAATC
>JABUQX010116878.1:5000-12148 GCA_015478945.1 Trachelipus rathkii
ATAATAAACCAACTCTGATGGATAGGCGATCGGCGCGATGGTATAACTGGTGCCTTTAGGGTCGTGCGAGAAAATGAGAATGGTAGGAAGGTGATTGATTTCTGTGTAGAAGAGAGGTATGTGTAGGTAATACATTTTTCGGGCATAAGAATATTCATAAGTATACGAGAGTTGGGGTAGGTAGACATGGTATCCAAGTGAAAAGTATGATTGATTTTGCATTAGCGAAAAAGAAGATATTAAAGTATTGTATGGAGGTTAAATCAGTGTTGGGGGTCGGGGATAGGAACACCAAATAATTATGTTGTATTATGTAAAATTAAGTTAATTGGGGCATGGATGGAGAGGAAAGAGATAAGGAAGGAAGGAGGGAGGGAAGGAAGGAGGGAAGGAGGGAAAGAGGGAAGGAAGGAAGAGGGGAGAACTAAGAGTGAGAAGGTAAGTGAACAAGGTAACAATTAAGGAAAAGTACGTGAGAGAACTTGCAAATAAATCAGCTGAATGTGAACAAGACAAAACTGAGCAATTCTGCACGCAAATGAAGGAAGTCTTTGTTAGTGGTGCAAGAGAAGCATGTGAATGTGCTAAAGTATGAAGTAAGAATGTCAATAGTGAGTGGTGGAATGAGAAGGTGATGCAAACGGTTAAAAGTAAAAAAAGGTCTTGGTTGATTGTGCTAAAAGACAATGATGAGGTCTCAAAAGAAAGGTGTATAGAAATATACAAGGAAAAAATGAAACACTAAAAGTTGCATATCTAGGAGGAAAAAGAGGTAAATGAACAGTTTGGAAGGAGGATGAATGGGGACTTACAAGGGAATAGGAATCTCTTCTGGAAGGAAGAACGAAAGGTTAAGAAAGAGATTAAATGGAATCTTCATTAAGAAAGAGATTAAATGGAATCTTCAAAGAGATTAAATGGAATCTGATCGAATAATGAATAGGGATGGTACTTTAGTGACTGATGAAATTGATGTTAGAAGAATTTGGAGGTAATACTTCGAAAATCTGCATAACATTAGCAATAATGAAGTGGTGATATTGAATGTGTGTGTGGGTTTAATAATGTAAGAAAAAATATGTATTTTGGGATGAGGTAATTAGTAGGGAGGAGGTAATGAGTAGAGTGAGAAAGTTGAAGAATGGTAAATCTGCAGGTATAGATTGAAATTCTGGTGAAATGATCAAGAAGGGAGACGAGATTGTGATTGGATGGATATGAAAATTGTGTAACAAAGCGTTTATGGAGAGTATAGTTCAGAAGGATTGGAGGAGAGCAGTAAGAGTACCCTTATATAAAGGTAGAGAAGATAAGGTAGACTGTAGGAACCAAATTTTGTTGAGTGTTATAGGGAAGATATATGCTCATATTTTGTTTGCAAAAGTGCGTCGAGTGCCTGAGGGACTGAATTTCGAAGAACAGGGTGCATTTTGAAGTGGTAAAGGATGTGTGGATCAAATCTTCATATTGAATCCAATGAGTGAGAAAATGAGAGAGAAGAAGAATAAATTGAATTTAGATTTTATGGACAGGATTAATAGTTAAACTTTGTGGTAGGTGTTAGTGATATATGGTGTATGGTTGTAGGTTTCTGAATGAAATCAAAAGTATACATATGTCGAAAGTGAAGCATGTGTAAGAATAAATGGAGTTGAAAGTGAATGATTTAATAACAAAAATAATAATGGAGTGATGTTGGGATGTGTTATGTCTCTTTGGCTTTTTAATTTGTATGGAAGAAAGTGGGGGTTGCACTGCTTATTGTACGCTGATGATTTGATTTTGATTTTTGGCGAATCTGAAGAAAGTTCCAAAAAATTGGTTGAGTGGTTTGGCAGAGTGTGTAAAAGGAGGGGTTTGATAGTTAATGGAGATAAGAGTAAGGTGATGGTAGGGAGTGAGGAGAGTTCGCGGTGTGAATTCATGTTGGATGGTGAGAAATTGGAAAAGGTGTCTGAGTTTAAATATTTAGGCTTTATGTTGGATGAAAAGGGAAAAGATGAAACAGAGTGTAGTTGGAAAGTTGTGAAAAAAAACACTGAATAAAAAAAATATAAAAAAAACTGTTGAAAAAACAAAAAGCAGCAAAAATGTTTAATAAAAATTCACTAAATAAAAACTTCGAGGAGTGAAAGAAAATTAAAATTAAATTATCATTGCAATTGAAAATTGAGATTAATTTATTTTAATGCCTCATCTAAAAATGGATATAATTTATTTTCAGACATTGATAAAGAATAGCTTTTTTCGACCTTTTCGAAACGTCAGCTGGTGTTTGCAGCCTGAACATTGTTTGGCCTTTCATTTTTTTTTGGGGAAAATAATATTATTTTTCGTATCATCTCATTTTTTCGAAATGACTTCAAATTTGTATAGATGGGTCAATTACGCACAAAATGCACGAAGTAGTTTTTTGATTTCCTGAAAATTGTGCTCAGCAATGTCGAAATTCAAAATCTACTTTTTATTTTTTGGTTTTAATTCCTGAGCGCAATTTTCAAAAAATCAAAAAACTAATTGGGGCATTTGTGCGTAATGGACCCCATCTATGCATATTTCAAGTTTGAAGTCATTTCGAAAAAAAATTGAAAAAGTTGATGCGAAAAAATGTCAAAAAATTAGGTTCGGAAAAAATGAAAACTCCGAAACAATTAGTACAGACACAGAAAAACACTCGAAAACGACGTTTTAGGGGTCAGAAAAAGCTGCGGTTTGCTTTTCTCCCCATCAAAATTGTCTGAAAATTAAGAAATTTATGTCCATTTTTAGGGGGGCTAAAATGGGGTCCTGAAATCTCTAATATTGGATCCTCCCCTTCATTGAAGGAAAATTATAATGAAATTAAATTAAATTAAATTAAAATATAAATTAAAAATTAAAAATTAAAAATTAAAAATTAACAAATATCAATTAAATAAAAATTAAAATTAAAAATGAAAAATGGAATATAAAATTGAATATAAAATAAAATATAAAATTAAATAAATAAAATTAAATAAAAATAAATAAAAATTATAACAAAAATAAAATAAAAATAAAGAAAACAAAATAAAAATAAAATAAAGACAAAATAAAATAAAATAAAAACAAAAATAAAAATAAAAATAAAAATTAAATTAAATTAAATTGTTAAAATTAAAAATAAAGTTGAATTAAATTAAAATAAAAGGATTTACCTCTATTGCGATTTGCGATCATATCTACACTTTTCTAATACAGGAAAACTCTCCGTATATAAAAACACAACTGCTATTACAGGCAACACCTTTTGTTCACATATCCCTTGTGTGGGAGAGAAAGGGTTCGCACAGAGTATGTTCTGCTTGCAGTAGGAGGCGACAGAAGGAGCTGTGGTAGTTGGGTTGGTAACCAACTACCACTTATTTATACCCTAAGAACGCTTATGCATGGGTCGGACTCGGTCGTGATCGCAGTAATCGACCTTGTATCTTCCAGTGATGTATGAATCGTTTGGGTACATGGAATATTAGAGGAATAATAATGGTGAGGAGAAGATGAGAAAGGTGATGGATGTATTTTAAAAAGGTAAATTTGATTTGCTTGCTGTGAATGAAATAAAGATGAAAGGAAGTGGTGAAGACGTGTATGAGGTGAAATGTTTGAGTGTTGGAGTGGAGATTAATGAGAAGGTGAGTAGAGGCAATCAGCAATTATGGGAGGAGAAGACCGGGGGCTTTATAAGCTAGACTTGAAACTTTCTTTTTTGGGAACGTGGATGGCCTAGTGGATAAGGTGCCTGGTTACTGTTAACTCAGCGACGCGGAGTCCAGTGTTCGAATCCCGCTGATGGAGAGTAAAATCTCCTTTGACTCATTTCATTGATGAGGGACCTGTGGCACAGAGCTACGATGGGTTTTGTTTGTGTGAGTACTAGAATTCTAACAGTTAAATTTAAGTCTGAGAAGGTCAAAGTTTGTGTGGTTGTAACATATGGTCCATTTGAGGATGATGTTAAGGAGAATATGACTTTCTTGGATAATCTGAATGATGTTTCGGATAGAGTGAGTAAGGGCTTCATATTGATTGTGTTGGGCGACTTAATGGTTGGATAGGCGATCGAAAAAGGGATGGTATAATTGGTGCATTTAGGGTTATGCTAGAAAATAAGAATGGTAGGAGGGTGATTGATTTTTGTGAGAAGAGAGGTATATGTGAAAGTAATACATTCTTCAGGCATAAGATTATTCATGAGTATACGAGAGTTTGGGTAGGTAGACATGGTATCCAAGTGAAAAGTATGATTGATTTTGCATTACTGAAAAAAGAGATATTAAAGTATGTTGTGGAGGTTAAATCAGTGTTGGGGTTGGGGGGTTGGGTGGGGGGTTGGGGATAGGAATATCAAATCATTATGTTGTTTTATGTAAGATTAAGTTAGTAGAGGCATGGGTGAAGAGGAACGAGATAAGGAAGGAAGGAAGGAGGGAAGGAAGGAAGAGGGGAGAACTAAGAGTGAGAAGGTAAGTGAATGAAGTAACCATTTAGAGAAATAAATTTAGCTGAATGGAATGGGTGACAAAATGGAAATGAAGGAAATGAAAGGAAGAGAAGGAAGTAGTGGTGGAATGAAGGATGTATAGAAATATACAAGACGGAAAAATGAAACACTAAAAGTTGCATATCTAGGAGGAAAAAGAGGTAAATGAATAGTTTGGAAGGAGGATGAATGGGAACCTACAAGGGAATAGGAATCTCTTCTGGAAGGAAGAACGAAAGGTTAAGAAAGAGATTAAATGGAATCTTCATAGAATGATGAATAGAGATTATACTTTAGTAACTGATGAAATTAATGTTAGAAGAGTTTGGAGGGAACACATCGAAAATCTGCATAACATTAGCAATAATGAAGAGATGATATTGAATGTGTGTGTGGGTTTAATAATGTAAGAAAAAAAGATGTATTTTGGGATGAGGTAATTAGTAGGGAGGAGGTAATAAGTAGAGTGAGAAAGTTGAAGAATGGTAAATCTGCAGGTATAGATGGATGGCCTAGTGGATAAGGCGACCGGTTACTGTTAACTCTGCGACGCGGAGTCCAGTGTTTCGAATCCCGCTGATGGAGAGTAAAATCTTCTTTGACTCATTTAAGAAGGGAGGCGAGATTGTGATTGGCTGGATATGGAAGTTGTGTGACAAAGCTTTTATGGAGAGTATATCTCAGAAAGATTGGAGGAGGGCAGTAAGAGTACCTTTATATAAAGGTTAAGAAAGATAAGGTAAATGTAGGAACTAAATTTTGTTGAGTGTTATAGGGAAGATATATGCTGATATTTTGTTTGCAAAAGTGCGTCGAGTGCCTGAGGAACTGATTTTCAAAGAACAAGGTGCATCTTGAAGTGGTAGAGGATGTGTGGATCAAATCTTCACATTGAAAAAAATGAGTGAGAAAATGAGAGAGAAGAAGAATAAATTGTGTTTAGGTTTTATGGACTTGCAGCAGGCGTTTGACAGGATTAATAGGGAAACTCTGTAGCAGGTGTTAGTGATATATGCTGTTTAGTTGTAGGCTTCTGAATGAAATCAAAAGTATACATATGTCGAAAGTGAAGCATGTGTAAGAATAAATGGAGTTGAAAGTGAATTATTTAATAATAAAAATAATAATGGAGTGATGCAGGGATGTGCTATGTCTCCTTAGCTTTTTAATTTGTATGGAAGAAAGTGGAAGGTACACTGCTTATTGTACGCTGATGGTGCAATTTTTATTTTTGGCGAATCTGAAGAAAGTTCAAAAGGATTGGTAGAGGGGTTTGGCCGAGTGTGTAAAAGGAGGAGTTTGAAAGTTAATGGAGTTGAGAGTAAGGTAATGGTAGTGAGTGAGGAGAGTCCGTGGTGTGAAATTATGTTGGATGGTGAGCAATTGGAACAGGTATCTGAGTTTAAATATTTAGGCTTTATGTTGGATGAAAAGGGAAAAGATGAAACAGAGTGTAGTTTGAAAGTTGTGAATAATAGAAAGGTGACCGTTTAATTAAATTCTTGGTAAATATCATAGGGACTATTGTACATCCCATAGCACTTCAGTGCCCAAGGGTTCACCCTTATTGCACTCATATATACCACTCTTCTTATACAGGAAAAGGCTCTCCGAATATAAAAACATTACTGCTATTACAGACAACACATTTTGTTCATATATTCCTTGTGTGGGAGAGAAATTGTTCACACAGCGTATGTTCTGCGTGCAGTAGGAGGCGACAGAAGGAACTGTGGTAGTTGGGTTGGTAACCAACTACCACTTATTTATACCCTAAGAATGCTTATGCATGAGTCGGACTCGGTCGGGGTCGCAGTAAGCGACCTTGTATCTTCCAGCGATGTATGAATCGTTTGGGTACATTCTGGGTACATGGAATATTAGATGAATAATAATGGTGAAGAGAAGATGAGAAAGGTGATGGATGTATTTTAAAAAGGTAAATTTGGTTTGCTTGCTGTGACTAAAACAAAGAAGAAAGGAAGTGGTGAAGACGTGTATGAGGTGAAATGTTTGAATGCTGGAGTGGAGATGAATGAGAAGGTGAGTAGAGGCACTCAGCAATTATGGGAGGAGAAGACCGGGGGCTTTATAAGCTAGACTTGAAACGCTCTTTTTTGGGAACGTGGATGGCTTACTAGATAAGGCGCCTGGTTACTGTTAACTCAGCGACGCGGAGTCCAGTGTTCGAATCCCGCTGATGGAGAGTAAAATCTCCTTTGACTCATTTCATTGATGAGTGACCTGTGGCACAGAGCTACGGTGGGTTTTGTTTGTGTGAGTACTAGAATTCTAATGGTTAAATTTAAGTTTGAGAAGGTCAAAGTATGTGTGGTTGTAACGTATGGTTCATCTAAGGATGATGTTGAGGAGAATATGACTTTCTGGGATAATCTAAATGATGATTCGAATGGAGTGAGTATTGGCTTCATATTGATTGTGTTGGGCGACTTAAATGGTTGGATAAGTGATCGAAAAAAAGATGGTACAACTGGTGCCTTTAGGGTCGTGCGAGAAAATAAGAATGGTAGGAAGGTGATTGATTTCTGTGAGAAGAAAGGTATATGTTTAGGTAATACATTCTTTGGACATAAGAATATTTATAAGTATTCGAGAGTTGGGGTAGGTAGACATGGAATCGAAGTGAAAA
>JABUQX010116879.1:0-20747 GCA_015478945.1 Trachelipus rathkii
GGATGAGAGATTTTCCCTTTTTCGTTAAGATATATTTTAGATTATCTTTTTTCTTTTTTTTTTTTTTTTTTTTTTTCTCTTTTTTTTTTTTTTTTCTTCCTTTTTTTTTTTAGTCTTAAATATTAATTACTCAGTCCACTTTATTTGTTCCGCTGCTCAACCCATCTACTGCATTCATTACTTCCACACAATTCTGAGATCTGTTATTTTTGTTTTTTTTTCCCTCATTAATCATTAACCTTAACCTTACTTCTTAATCTATCGTTACTTCAAACCCATCCTTTACACACCTATTGCAAATCTTTCTACACCGTATCCCTCCATAAACTCTCTTCGAGCCAATCCATCACAAAACTCATCTACGATTGAATACTTAAAAATAGTTTATTATACAGTATATAGGATATGTTAGTTATTTAATTAATTATTCTTTTTTGTTTAATTTGTTATATTTTTTCGATTTGTCTTCTTTTTATTTATTTTATGTAGATTTGTTTTTTATTTATATCTATATGTTTATGAGTTATTATTTATAATTATAGTATTTATATATATTATATATCATACTATATAATTATATATATATATTATATTTAATATTATATTTATACTTCTTTATTACATATATATTATATTATATAATATACTATTTTATTATTATTATATTTAATATTATATGTATATATATATAGTTATATTGGCAAGATGGTGATTGATTTGGATTTGGAAGTGGTATAACAAAACCGTTTTATGGAGTCCGTATATATGTTTCCGAGTGGATTTGAAGGAGGTCTATATATCAGTTTACCTATTTAATTTATATCGTAAGTATAAAATGGTAACAAAATACGTATTATATAGAGGTATAAATTAGTTTTTTTATTGAGTGTTGTATTTTGGGAAGTATATATATATTTTTTTGATATTTGTGATCAAACGAGTGCGTCGTTTTATGAGTGAACATGACTATTTGGGGAAGAATATATGTGCGTTTATTAGTATAAAGTGGTATTAGTTTTAATCTGGATTTGTGTTCTGGTATTAAATCTTAGTACATTATTGAAACATAATGATTGGTGATTATTAATTATGAGGGAGGAGGAGAATAATTGTAATTTAGGATTTATGGATTTGCTACAGGTTTATATTATATTAGGTTATATTAATAAAGGTGAATCTATGGAAGGTGTTATGATATATGGAGTTGGTTGTAAACGGCTTCTGAAATAGAATCAAAAGTATGTATTATTCGATAGTGGAAGCGGTGTTAGATACAAAATAGAGTCGAATGTGAATTATTTTTTATTTATATAAATTAGCGTGAGTGAGTACAAGGTGATTGTGGATGTCTCCTTGGCAATTCCACATATCTGTTATTATTGGATGCGAGTTATGAAAGAATTAGCAGTAGGGTGTACTAGGGATAGAGATTATATGAAATGTATAGGAGAATGTGTATGTAAAGTAGGAGGTATTTATATTGAGATTGTATTTGTTTTTCTGATGTGGCGAAATCTTTGTTATAGAGAGTTTTGAGTATGGACTATTGTAGAGTAGCTATAGTTATTGGTTTGCTGTGTGTAATATACGAATATTGGTGTTGACAATGTTAATACTGTTGAAAAGATGTAAGGGTTTATTGGTGTGGGATGTGAAGTGGATGACTCTTTTTCGGTTGTATATGTTTTATGTTAGTATTGTTGGCCTTGTTGTAATAAATGTGTCTGTAATTTAATATTTATTGCGCATATATTTCATTTTTTAGAAATTGAATTAATGTGTGAGATCGTGTGTATTGGATTGCATAGGTTCAGTTGAATATATTTTGGAGAATGCGCACTAAGGGGCTGGTGCAGTAATAGCATGCGTTGGTGGTGTTAAGGGACTAGTGTTGGTTCTTTGTTGCGTTAGGTCTAACATGATGGGTATGGTTGTTACCTTTCAGTATGTTAATATGTAATAGATTAGTGGGACTATGGTCTGGATAAGAGGTATGTATTTATATATGTATCTAAAATTATAATTGTTTGTTCAGTACTGACCATCTTTAGTGGCGTAGTTTCTAGGTGTGAAAAGTAAATGAATAAAATGATGGATGAACAAGTATTAGATGAGTTTGTTTTGGTGTTGGTTAAGATTTGCTGGTAAATGAGAGAATAATGAAAGTACGTTGAGATGTATTTGAAGTCATTTAGTGGATATGATTGGTCCGACAGGATGGTATGGTTAAATCGGATTGTTATTATTATTTGTGGGTTTAAAACGTTCGTAATCGACAGACTGGGAGACCAGAGGAAAAAGTGGATGAGTCAGAAAAGGAATGCCTGGAAGAGAGAATATGAATTTGAGTTTGGCGAGGGCGAGAAGAAAGGTGCATACAGGATGCGAATGGTCGGCTTTGTGGAGGTAGGGTATGGTTGTAGACCTTTGTTCACCTGGTGCCAAGGAATTTGTAATTCCCACTACTTGATTTGTAAGAAGGTCGTAGTTTTTGGGTGCAGTCGGGTACCCCGTGAAGCTCCTAGACAGTGCATTTTGTCTGACTGGCTGACGAGTTCCTGCAGCATTTAGGTATAGGGAAGCAAGGGGGCGGTAAGGCTGGGCTTTTCCTTTTTCTACTTGCTTCATATTCTTTCTAACTATTTTTATGGTTTCCCAGGTGATACGCTGTGACCGCAGCCTTGCCTCCAGTCTTCAGGAGGGAGATAAGATTGGGTGTGAGGTCATGGTGGTGTATGAGGATTCGTGTGCATGATGAGTGATTGATGTTATTTTATGAATTTTGTAATGTATTTTTTGGTATCAATGTGATTGGATTACTACTCTATATATATATTTAATTATGTACTATATATTTCGTACGTATCATAGAATATTCTGTTATTTTATTAATTTTAATATATTATATTATTATATCATTTATTACTTTATAACTATTATTTATTATTTATATATTATATATAACTATATATATATATATATATATATATATAGATATATATATATTATATTTTTTTATATATATATTATTTCAATATATATTATATATATATACTTTATATTTATATATATATATATATTATATTATTTATTATATATATATAATATATATTATATATTTATAGTATATATATTTTAATATATATTATTATATTTATATATATTAATATATACATATATATATTATATAATCGTTTCTAATAATATTTAGTAATATTCAGTATATTATTTTATAATTTATTTTTATAATTTATATGTATGTACGTATATTTATGTATTTCCTATATAGTTATACCTTTTTATACGTTATTATATTCACTATTTATAAGGTGAGTAGTTGAGTATACTATATTGTCAATTAGGTTAGGTATGATAGTATGTGGCAGCTCAGCGGTACTGGTCATATAGGACTATTAGTATCACTAGATAGTTACCCTACTTTTTGCTTGTATTTACTTTATGGATTAGTGATATGTTTATCCTGTATTATTATTACTATTTTATTGGCTCTGTCGCTTCTCGTGATAACTATTTATGTTTATTTACAACATGTGAGTAATTATTTTCTTTTATCACTTGAACTATGGGTAAATTTAGCTGTGATATTAGTTTGGTCTGCTCAATATGTTATTATTATAAATTATACGTTGTTACTTGTACCTTGGATACATTTAGTAGCTTGGTACAGGTGAACATCAGAAAATCTCATTACTTGTATTGTACTTGAACAATTCTAGAGTAACCTTAGTTATCTTTGAGAGCTGTGTAAGGCTGTGAGGAAAAGTAGTATCTTGTAACCCAACCCTTGAGATATTATATGGTAATAAGGCCTATTATATATAATATATATATATTATTTAAATAGTATTATATATAATATATATATTATATATATATATATTATTATATCTATATTATTTATTTATACTATATAATATATTATTTATTATATATATTTATAATATATTTATATATAATATATATATTGTTATTTATAAATTAGAGTGCGACTCCTGCACGTCAACGATGCCTACTCGTGCTTCAGCAAAGTTAAGCATGGTATTAGCAGACGTCTATTTTTTGCAAAAATTTCGTGATCGGTTTACGTAAAAACTTCTCCTCTTATTTTTTTTTTGCGAAATTTAATTTTAAATAAATGATATTTTAACTTATGTATAATGTAAAACTTGTAAAGTTGTTCAATAACTGAATCTCAATACGCCTTTTCTAAACAACTTAGCTTACACAGTATCTCTCAACATATTAGAAAGATCGTGAGGAAGAAGAACTAGTAATATTATTGCATTTTAAAATGATAAATGTAACCCTGGGATAATCGATCTACACACAGATATAAGTTTAGAAAAAGAAAACTTGGTTAGAGGAAAACCTTGTTTGTTTTCTTATTACATATGACAATTATATATATTAATATATTTTGATATATCATATTTATATTTTATATTAATATACATTGATCATTCAATATAATTATATGCATATTGATATATTTATATATATGAATAAATTGTTCTTTTATCAATTTGTTAATTATTATCTATGTTTTATATATAATTTAATATATTATATATATTATTATATATAATATTACTTTTTATTATTATATATGTATATTATAATTATATATTTATATATAATATATATATATTTATTTATATATATATTAATATATTATTATAATATATATATATATTATAATTATATATATATATATATTATATATTTATTATTTATATATATATTATATTTTACATATCTATTATATTGTACGCTGACCTACTACCGCCCATCGTTCAATCTATTTATCTCTTATGTTCATCAATACTATACTTTCTCCTCTAGTAGTTGTGAAGCAACGCCCATGTCTTTCCAACCTTTTCACGAAAAAAGGAAGTCACCGCCGCTTCTGTTATCCCTTCTAACTTATCGCCCTAATAGCTTTCCACTTGTTTCTATCTAATGAATCTTTTATGAAACCCTACTCAATTCATCTCATTTTTCTTGATCATCTTGAGTCTCATTCCATTCTTTCTTTCCGTATCAGCTCAGTACGTGCTTTCGGCGGCTCGAGGTCCTACTGGCGTAATACTTTCACTATCTACGATTTATAAGGTTAATTCCTGCCTTCTAGGAATTTCTACGGGGTATTGAACTTGTTGCTGGTGGCTGCTTGACTATATCCCACAGGCTAATTTGACGGGTTAATGGTACTGCGTCACTTGCTCTCCTAAGCTCGCCCTTCCTTTGGGTTTTCTCCTTCTGTTTGCTTGCTTCACTTATGTCTAGTTTTCTTCAAATCGCTCAATAATCTAACGGCTACGCTGTTGTTGATGGTAGCGACTTTCTTCTTCTTTTTCTTCATAGGGTGTTCTCAGGGTATCTGTCTTATCTCTCTACTTTAATTACGCTACTTTTTTCTATTAATTGATCTTTCTAACATGCACTAACTAACTCTATCTCTATCTTCTGATATGTGCCGATGACTCGAACCCATTTCTATTCTCTCTAACTTAATTTTCAAGTTTGCTCCCTCTTTTTACTTCTAGAAATTGCCTCTCGTCTTAATCTTTTCCGTTCTACTATTCCTCGGCTGATCTGACATATAAATCCTTTTTTTCAACTCTTGTTGAAATTCAATTTTTTAAAACCTCAACTTTCTACAAATCTCTCTCGCTAAGACACCTTTTCTTAACACTTTCCTATCTCTTCGACGGTTTTCCTCTAGTCTCTCCTGTTGACATTCACACTATACATCCTTCTGGTCTTAACATAAACAACAATATGTCTTGGAAACCTCATTCACAACGGGTTGCTAGGGCGCCTCAAAGAAACTGGGAGTTCTGTTTTAGGACTGTCGAAAAGCACTTTCTCTTCTCAGTTTGCTCCAGCGAATTACAAGGGCCTCATCGCTTTGCATGGAGTCTTGCTCTCATATCTGGGGGGGACTCTTGTTTTTTCTCACGGCTTTTGGATAGGGTATAGTAGGTCAAAGCTCAAAAGGCTTAATAAACTGTTCCGTACTTTCCGTTTCTCTTGACCCTCTATCTTTGCGGCGCGATGTTGGTGCTATTAATATTTCTTCTTTTCTATGAAGTGTACCTATGCAGCGGGAGTGATTACTTCGAGGAAACTTATCTAACTCGCGTACCTATTCCAACCTTTACGTCTCCTCTGTAAGCATCACAGGGTTGCCGCATGTACGCGCGCATGAGATTTTGTGTTGTATATTGGTAAATACTCTCATTCCTCAAGGTGCACCCTGCCCCCTGGTTAGCTGGCGGTTGCTTTCCTTCTTTCCTGCCACCTCTGTTACTGTGGAATTCTTTCATCTTTTGTGTTTCCTGCTGAATTTATATCTCTCTTACTATTAAGAGCCTGTAGTGATTACTTGTGCTTCATCTAGCGTAGTTTGCGTTTGTTGATGAATAACTGACGTTTAACAACACCCTCCTTGAATAAGGGCTCTGCTCCGTGATGTGGTTGGTTGACATACTTGAGAGAGAGTATAATAATTATATTATTATATATATTATATATATATATATATATATATATATAGTATATATATATCTATATATTATATTATTATTTATTATATATATATATATATATCTTATTATTATTATCTATATATTATATATATTTAATTATTTATAAGTTAGTATAAGCTTACATCAGCTGAGGTTATAGTGTTATATATTTTAATATGAAAAATTGAAAAACAAGTAGATGGAATACGATGAGAGAGAGAGACGAGAGATGAAAGAGAGGCACTGTTTAGTTAAGTAATTTATTTTTTTTTTTTTCTTAAAGTTTATACCTGAATGGCCACCTCGATTATATATATATACTATTATTATCTAATATATATTCTTAATATATATATATATATTATATATATATTTCATATACTATTATATATATTATATTAATTTATCTATATCCTATTATTATATATATATTACTATATATTTTTATATTCCTTATATTTATATATAGCACTCTGCATTAAATTATTATTTTAAAGTTATATATAATAATATATATATATATTAATCTTAGTATTCTTATTTAATATTTATTATAGTTACATATTATTTATCTATTATTATATATATATTATATATATAGGTAGTAGCTCAATCCATGACATCATCCTTTTCTAAATTTTTCGTTATGGTCTTAATATGCTATGTTTGTGTTTATACTATATATATATATATTGTAGGGATGTACCGGAAGACAAGGTTCCGGCCGGACCCTCGATTTTTTGGAAGTTCCCGTTCGCGTGCCGGAATAGCTGGTTTCCCGGCCAGTGTTAACTGAACCTCTCAAGCTCTTCAGAAAATCTTTGATAAAGAAGCCTTTCTTTATATAATATTTTAATTGTCAGTAATTGATTTGTCTATTTACTGAGTTTATGATTATGCATAAAAATATTGAAAGTGAAAATTGATATACAGTCGTCCTTCGTAGAACACGCGGTTTTAGGTTCCTGACCCCCGCGTTATAGGGCGATATCGCGTATAACTTTTTCATTTTCTGAAAAATTTTATTTTTTTTTACCTTTGTAATATTAGGTGAATAAAATAGTCTTAGCTAGTATCATATTAATTTATCCTTAATTAATATTATATTGAATATAATTTGGCAGATGCAATGTTATTGTCCAGAACACGTATATAACATATTTTATGAACTTATGTTACGTGTGTTTAGTAGATATTTACTTACTTACAGGGTTACATGTAACTCTACATATCTTAAAAATGAGCAAAAAAGTTTTTAAAGTTTTTTAAGTATTCTTTAAATGAAATAAATATAAGAACATGTACATAACTTAAAATATTTGGAGAGGTAAAATTTGTTTTGTTTATATTGTAATCGAATAGCTGAGGACTGTAAAATTTATTGATTTTAAAAGTTTTAGCCAATTTGTGATTGTTAAGATATTTGTTGGTTTTCTTTTTTCAACATTGTAAATGAAGCGTTGGAGGTGTGAATACAGAGATGGAGGGCAGTGTCTCAGAATCTTGTAGGTTGTATTGGTTCTGCTTTTTTGAGAGAAGTAACTATCGTTATCGTAAGTTGAGGATGTTTTGCTTTTATATTAGCATTCACTCAAATATAATATTTTTTTATTTTCTTTTATCATTTCATTTATCTTACTTATTGTTATGCATTATTTTTTATTTTTATTTTTTTGCAATTTTATTTTAATTTTTTATCTTTTTTAAACATTTTAAAGAAAAATATAGGTAAGTATTATTAATTTTTTCTTTTTATTTTATGCTCCGTACAATGGAATTTTAGCAAGATCACGTTCTATAAGAACGCGCTCTACTAAGGATTACTGAAAAAAAAAAGTAAATGAGTCATATGATTATTAGCTGCGACTCTCATACTTTCGAAAACTTTAAAATATGAACTAAAATTTATTCATTCACTCGAACGGAGCTAGAAGAGGCTAATTTTTAGAGATTTTTTGTTTAGCTCAATTACACATTTATCAAAGACACAAAACCGAATACGTTATCAATTTCCAGAAATCGAGTTAATAATCCTAAAATATTGCCTTATAAAGTAATACCCTGTAAATGGTATTACATTAATTTAGTTTAATTAAGTTATTTTAAATTATATATTTATATATTCTATAATATATTAGTTTTGATACATATAATATATATATATATATAATATATTATATATATATATATATATATATATATATATATATATATTATATATATATATAATATTAGATTTATTTATACCTTTTGACTATTTTAGCTATATATATATAGTTTAGAATCTTTTTAAAGATAAGTGTAAAATGGACAGGACCTAAAATTTATTGTTCTTTATTGAAATTACTTGAAACAACATTGATGTAACTTATTATGTGGATGAAATAGTATACTTATCATTAATTTCTATGTAAATAGCTGGATTATACTTATTAATTTAGAAAAAAAGTGGTCTAAAAACTAAAAAAGATAAATAATGACATAACTTATAAGAAACAATTATTTTTTTTCAGCGGCGGCCTTAGCTAAATATTTTGATTCTTTTTGGTGCCTATAAATTTAAATCTAGACCTTGAGATAAATGATGTTGTTATTGGCATTATTAATTATTATTATTATTATATTATTTTTAATTAATTAATTATTATTATTATTTTTAATTATTTGATTTATATTATTATTATATTTATTATTATTATTATTAATTATATTTTAAATATGATATATTAACTTTAAAGTAATTTCTATACATCAAGAATATTTAACTAGAACTTTAAGCATAAAAATTTATAAAATTTTTAAAAAAAAGATTCCATTTAATTTCTCTTGTATTTACTTATATATGAATTTTATTGGATTTGTATAAGTGTTTGTAGGAAAATATAGTTGTCCCTCCATGTTTGTGCGAGTTTAAAAACTGTCATCTCTTATCCTCCAAAAGCACGTTATTACCCTCGTTTCTGAAAAAGCTTTTTACTTTGAGACTGTCATCTTTCTCTCCATGTTTAGCTGTTTCATGAAGCCGACTGCAGCCCGGAGGGCACACAGCGCGCCATCATCGTTTACAGAGTCCGTCTCATTGCTGCACTGTCTATTTCTGTTCACTACGTCCACAGTCAGGCGCCCGTTGTTAATAAGTCACTTTCGATTTCGGGATTAAATTAAACGGGCGGTGCGTGGCGCGATTAGAGATAACTTTGTTTTAACAACGAAATCTTATTTTACAAAACAATGTTGTCAGAATGGAACTTTGTTCCCAGATTTTTTAATCATTTCAGTTGAACGGTTATATTAAGGAATACTACGTATATCATACTCATTTCATAAAATAGATACAGTATTAAGTATAAACGTGTCCATGGGCGTTAGCAAGATTTTGTTTAGTGGTTGGCAAAAGTTGAGTGAGATATATATATATATATATATATATATATATACTATAGTATATTTAGGAGGATATATATATATATCATATATATATATATTATATATTTACTATAGATATATATATATATATATATATATATATTAATTTATTATTTTATTATATATATATATTATCATATATATATATATATATTAGTAATACTATATTTTTATATTCATATTTTATTTAATATATTTTATTATATATATTAGAATATATACTTTTTTGTTTAGTAATTTATATTATAAATATATATTAATATATTATATATTATATATATAGGATTATTTTTTTTATATTATATTTATTATTATATGGCACAGTTTGTGTTTACTAATTATAGTGTTATTATATATATATATTTATATACTACTAGAATTACTATAATAACTTTATTATATTTATTATATGTATATTATATATATTTTACTTATTATATATATATGAGAGTGATCTTTTTGAAATTATATCTTTAGGAAAGGAACAGCTCAAACCTCTAAAATATGTTAAATTTGAAATGTTGAAATTTAATAACGACTTACATGAACTAGAACAGGGAAATCAAAATATTAAAAAGTTAAACAGTAGTTTACGTTTCGAGACTAGTAATTTACGGTCTCTCTCCCTCTAGTTATACTTAAATGGAAAAAAGAAGTTCCTGATGGGGAGACCGTTGTACTAAGTCTCGAAACGGTTAAAACTACTGTTTAATTTTAATATTTTGCTTTAAGATTTAGTCTTTAAGTGTTTTTACAATTTTTTTTTTACTATATTATTACACACACTATATATATGTTTATATATTAATGTATATATATTATTTTATATATATATATCTTTACTATATTTTATATGCTTTTTATTTATTATTATCTGATATATATATATATATAATTATATATCATTCTTTTTATATATTAATATTTTATAATATTTTTGTAATTAATAATTCCTAGTTTTCCTTTTCTATCGATTCATGTATCTTTTTTCAAGTATTTTCCAACTAATAATACCCCGTAAACAACGTCGTCTGGTCAAATACTATAGGTTATTGTTTTTTATTTCGGCCAAGATTAAGGGCGGGACAAGGTCCCTGCCTCCCCATGTATATCTGCCCATGTAAGGAGTAATTGTTTTACAAATTGCCGCTTGATCCGTTACGCGGCTCGCTCGGCCGTTTTCCTAGGTACTCAAATTTTTCTGTTCTCTGATTGGTTATATGGTTTTCTTCAACTTCGAAGCGTTTCCGAGTCGATTTTGCACAGGGCTGCACTCGGGCTTCTGGAGACAGCAGCTAGCATGTATACATCTCTTTTTTCTTATAAATTTATTGAACCGCTTAAACAAAATTTTGGCTTGACAAGATGACAGATATCTGTCTTATGAGCAGAGTCCAGGCTTGGTTGATGCTTAGACAGTTTTTTAGCTAGTTAATAATCGTTTCGTTTCTCAGAAAGCCCGAGTTGCATCTCCGTGGTGCAAAATCTGTTACTTCGGAATCGCATTTCAAGAATTGAAAAAAATGCATTATACCAATCATGAGAACTAGGTAGATTTTTAGTACCTCGGAATGGATTCAGCCGAGAGCGCGCCCGTTTCTTGGTTTTTTCAGTCTGCAATGTACGCATACCTATTTAATCCTTATACTGTTTTTATCTCGTATTTTATATTAAGTGATCGATAATTTTGTATCGCTTTTAAGGTATAATTGTTTAACTAGAATTGTTGATTGAACATTAAAAATTTTGGCAGCCATTTCGGCGTGACATCGTTCAGTGTTTTTGTTGTAAGAAATGTATGGTGTGGTTGTTGTAAACACTAATCGTATTTCTTCGTGCCGCATCCCTCCCGAGTTTATTAATTCTCGAAATCGTGAGGATTTTTAACAACGGGCGCCTGCTGTGACGTTTAACGTGTTATCGCTTGTGAGGAGTGCACGCCCACGGGCTCTGGACCAACGATGCATGTGTTTTGCCCTCTTTGCCCGGTGTCTGCTTGTCTATAGTCGGGCTTCTCTGCATAACTGCAGCTTTAAGTAAGTGTTGTATGCTGTATTTAGTTTGCTGTAAAGTTATTCCGGAGCTCTCCGGGCCGGAACTTCCCGGCCTTTGGCTAAATATACTTTATTTCAGGGCTGGTTCGCGAAGTCGGTGTTCTTCGGCCGCGTTGGATCCAAAATCTCTGTGATTCCGGTACATCCCTAAGTTATATATATTATATTATATAAATATATATATATATATATATATATTATATATATATATATACTATATTATATTATATATAATATATATATTCATTATATTAATTTTAATATATATTATTATATTTATATAATTATAAGTAAAACAATTACCAAGAACACAAACAAGAATTTGAAGAAGGACAATAATTGTCCAATTATTGAATTGACAAAACATTGCACTCTAACCGTCCTGAAAAATAATATTAAATAATTTAAGTTACTATTAAAAATAAATATACAGAAAGCTATAACAAGCGGTATTCGCCGAACATTTCAAGAACCTCTTAAGACGCACTTGTGAATAGGTCATTTTATGCGAATGTTCGTTATTTCAGAAACATTAAAAATATAGACTATGTAATACCACTAATTTATAATATGCAAAACTATGATTGAAAAAGATGCCTGCCTGTTAGGACTGTAAATAAAGATATAAAGGAAATGAAATTTTTTTTTATTTGCTACTGCTACTACTACTACTACACTAAACAGCTAGGGAAGTTTCACATCATCCTAAATTATCTACAAGTCTAAAAGATATATATAACAAGTATAGACTAAAGAAAATCTGGTGTTTGCGGTGAATACCCACGCCAACATTTTTCAGCAGAAAATGTCAATACACCGAAAATGGCAAATAACCTAACCATCCTAAAATCTAAATTTAACTAACCTAACCAGTATTTTTTCGATCAATTGTGCATATCGGTAAAATGTGAATGGACGTGAATTTCTGTCGATGAATCAGCTAGATTAGAAAAATGGACTTTATTTCTCGTTATAGGATCAGAAGGGGGTTAATTCAAACTCGAGTAGCTTGGAACTAACCTGTCAACCTGGCGGTGAGATGTAGCAGCCTGGAAGATCTTGTTCATATCAGTGAGGAAAGAATTTTCAAAGAGCTTCCAAATATGTTGAGAGGTATATATTTCTTTCATTTCTACTTCAGTATCAATGTAACAGTGGTTTAAAAAATTTATATAAGCCTCTTTAACCTATAATATAAAATATAAAAACAAAAACTGAGATGTTTTAAAATCTTTTTTAAATAAAAAGTTTAATTAAAACTTTTTCTGTACCTTCGCAAGACTAGTCCTCTATTATATGCATACGTATACACTATATACACATACATACACAGGATATACTGTACATATAGGAATGAAGTATTTAAAAAAATAATATTCTGTATATATATATAAAAATAATTAAATTCATTTTTAAAAAGAAAAAATATCATAAGAATATTTCAGATTTGTGCATAAAATACAAAGTTACAAATGCAAGTAACATAACAACAACAAACTACAAAGCTGTAAGAAAATACGTAGTAAATTGCTTACTAAAATATAACCGCTTCCGTAAAAAATTATTTTCTGAATATCTTTTAATACAAAGAAGAATTACAATAGTGTTAGGGGGATAGAGCAAACAAAAAACTATTAGCAACTATAAATTTAAAGTTATCTATTTGTCTAAGGCTCTAAGCTAATCGTTAATAGCAATAAATGATCTATGGTAGTCGGGTTAAAAAAAAAACATTTCATATATTGGTTTTGGTATAAAGTCTAGTAAATTAGTTATATAACCATTTAAAATAAATGATAATTAAAAATAACATTCTTGTTATCAAAACAATTTAACAGGAAATTTCTCAACTTTAAACCATCCAGGCTTAATACAAAACCAATATACAAATAATTATATTATAAACAAACCAAGAAAATGAACATATTAAATACTTCAAGTTTTTAATACAAAGAATTTATTTAGGCAAATTTAATTATCGAAATTTATTATCAAGATTACAACTTAAAAAAAAAATCCCCACAATACCTCAATAGTCGTTTCTGGATGAGTTATAACTTTTACTATATCATCCAAATTTACTAAAGAATGACATTTGATCTCGGTAAAGACGTTCTTCCCTTCCGTAAGATCAGCCAACAGGTTTACGAGTCCAACATGATACCTGAGAGAAAGGTTCATAGAGGAACTATCTGACGGCGATTTTATGACTTAAGAAATAGAGAGAGAGATTCCGAGAGAAAAAGAAACAAAGACAAAATGTATTTAAAGACAAACTCCTGACGAACGAATTTAAAGTTTCTGTTTAAGATTTAGCGCAAAATATGTTATTTAATCTGAAGAGGTGGTTTATAAATTTCTTTATTAACATCTTGTATCAAAATTGAAAACTTGTGGAATACAATTTTAGAAGATTTCCTTGCTGAAGTAAAACATTAATTAACGTGGAAAGGTACGTCACTGTCATCAATACACCATATGATAAAAGCCGTCTGGTATATCTAGTAAATATTTTAATAACCGCAACAAAAAGGAGACATTCGCGTTATGGAGATAAGAGTAATCAATGTTGTACAATGTTTATTTTACAATGAACGAAATTTATTTGCTAAAAGGAAACTAAACTTTCTGGGAAGTTAATAATTATGACATTTAAATCACGCTTTAACGATTTAATATTATTTATAACTTAATAATAATAATAATAATAATAATAATAATAATAATAATAATAATAATAATAATAATAATAATAATAATAATAACCTGGATAACCCAATAAAATGATAAAACATTTAAGACTTTAAACACTCTTGACAAGTAATTTTAGATTTTATACGTTTAATGATAGAAAACATACGAGAGAAAGTTTACCATACATACATATATACACAATTTACAGATATAGTTAGAATTGACCACAACATAAATACCCATAGTGTAGTGACAAATTTTGGACAAAGACATGCATATAATTAAACAGTTATCATATCTTTTATAACCAAGCTCCATGTATATATATATATAATTTTATGATGACAATAGCGAAAATTATTTATCATAATTGAGTAATACTGTCCATTACCTCAGTCACAGTCTCTTCATGCGAAAGTACTTTAATAATTTCTTCAACGGACAGTAAAGTATGACACTTATTAATAGAGGAATACTTATCAGCATTACATGACGCCAAGAGATGAACCAAGCCAATGTGGTACCTGAGATTAACCAGACAATCTAAGAAGAGGTATAAGTTCTTTTTTGCCACACTTATCAAACAACCTCAAAAAATGGTACAAACACTCACACAGCTTTCAAACTACAGTAAGAATAAATTATTACAGCATTAAATCAATAATAATAATAATAATAATAATAATAATAATAATAATAATAATAATAATAATAATAATAATAATAATAATAATAATAATAATAATAATAATAATAAATCAGAAGGTTAAACATAAGAAAATTTAATGAAAATTGTGAAAGAAAAAAGGAGAAATCGGAAACTACCCGACATTTTCAAAACTAAACTAATAAATAAATAATATATACAACAAAAGATATATATATATATATATATATATATATATATATATATATATATATATGTTATTATTATATATATATATTATTTTATATATATATATATATATATATATATATATATATATATATATATATATATATATATATATATATATATATATATATATATATATATATATATATATATATATATATATATATATATATAAATATATACACTATATATAGCAAATATATATATATATATATATATATATATATATATATATATATATATATAGCAGAAGATATATATATATATATATATATATATATATATATATATATATATATATATATATATATATATATATAGTAGATATATATATATATATATATATATATATATATATATCGCTCCTTTGAATGGAAGTGACACCAGTTTAAAAAAAAAAAAAAAAAAATTTATCCCAAAGATATTTTAATGTGGTCAAATTTCACACTTGTAGTTCTTCCCACTTATCGGCAGGGGACAGCAATGTCGCTAAATCGCAATGGTATTTTACGATATAATGAATATTAAAAAAGTCTAGTCAAATATTGATAATTTCGGATTGTGTCAACTATCTATGAAAGGAGCGATATAGTAAATTATAGTACACAACATAAGGTTTAACTTACAACAAAAAAAGTATGGACGATTAGCATCTAAGGAGGGGGGGGGGAGATTATCCGAACCTGAAACCCTAGCTTCCTAAATTTGATTAGTAACTTCAGTTAACAATGATAAATACAAAAATAAAAACATTACAAAAAGAATTGAGTATAATTAGTCTTTCATAATAATAATAATAATAATAATAATAATAATAATAATAATAATAATAATAATAATAATAATAATAATAATAATAATAATAATAATAATAATAATAAACTGGTTATACCTTAACTGATTTGTTTCCTCACACACCACATTCTGCTTATCAAGTTTCATCATCTCAATGAAAATATTAAAAGATAACTTGTCATTATAAAACACGAGCACATCTTCCGCTGCTCTTATCAACTGAAAAAAAAATAAAATAAATAAATGTCAAGTAAATAATATACTGTACTAACCCGCAAAATGATGTACTAACATTATTGTGGGGATTATATTCGAGATTGAACGATTAATATGATGTCCTCTTGTATTCAGTGTACGTAAATATTACATACATATAGGTCATAAGCAAACATATTCGATCCTCTATGATAATATTACAAACAATTATCCAGCAATACATGAAAATGGGAAGAATTATACATAGGTAGCAAGGTAACAACAACGCTGTATAGAAAACCATGGTTCTCATTTTATACTATATCAATGTTACTTAACACCGTGTATGTTCACCCGTTAAAAATTACGGCTAGACAATGTCTTCCAAACTCGTAATTTAGGTGTAACATGGCATCTCATGGAAGGTCTTCTCATGCACGCACAAGAGCTTTCGGGAGTTGATTCAGAGCGAGTGGTGGTGGATGCGGTTCTCTAACGCTTCGTCCCATCATGTTCTATGAGATCGAGATTTCGACCATTTGTTGGTAATCAAATTTTCGAATGTGTACATCATTCAAATAATAAAGGACTATTCGAACTGCTTGTAATCCGGTGATATCCTATAGTACAGTTGAATGAACTCATCTCGATGTACGATTCAAATGGGACAACGAATGATTCTTTCATGCTGATAATGCAGCATCCATCACCAATAATGCCACTTAGCAGCATTACTGATCCTCCTCAGTAAAATGTGATGTGTCAAATGTTACATGCAGCATATCTTTTATTTGGCCACTGATACATGCTAGGATGTATATCCGAACTGTAAATACAAAACCTAAACTCGTGCGTATATAAGGCTTTTACCCAGTCATCAATGTGTCATTCGACATGTTCCCTTGCAAATTCTAATCTGGCTCTGCTTCGTCCCACAGATAGTCGAGACCGGTTCCTGCCTTCGAGGGTGATAATCGTGTTCATCAGGTCGCGTCTAATGGTATCCTCCATACTTACTTTGGTCCCATGAACATCCAACTGTATTCGAAAGCTTCTTGAGGTAGAAAAACGATCCAAAACTATTCTCAGTTTCCTAAAATGATTTTCCACTGCAGTCATTGCATGTGGACTTCTCTGTGAGAGTTGTATGTGAGACAAAGAACCTTCAACCTGAGATGGTGGCGGTGTGCATACCCTTTACCTAACGAAGTTACAATTTGAGAACATTGATCATATGTTAAATTACGTCTACCACGCTCCATTTTACCAAGATACTGTTCACTACTTGCTTTCCTATAGAGCACCTCACCACTCAACGGTTCGAAGGAAACTAATTAAGTATAGTGTCTCACTATTTTTTTGGTTTGCCTTTTCTAGCCATTTGCATTGATGACGTCATCCAGTTTCCACAGTTCCTATAATTTGTGAATAGCATATTTTCTTGAACACATTCTATTCCCTTATTAGAATTATATAAAACCTATTCCTTTTATTTTCGAAATAATTGATATTGGTATTAATGCATCAATTTTGCGGGGTAGTGATTTTAATGCCTCGTGGGGGCGGCACATACCATTAATTGGCGTGGTCCACCCTCAGAAACAGAACAAACCTAACTTATCGTTCGACGCTCATGACCATGCAACGGTATATTTAAAAGTTATTACTAGATTATTTGGGTACTTATATTGATATATTTCAGGAAATGCTGAAACTCTGCATTTCTTTAGTCTATTCGATTACCACATATATTAGGAAATAATAATAATAATAATAATAATAATAATAATAATAATAATAATAATAATAATAATAATAATAATAATAATAATAATAATAATAATAATAATAATAATAATAATAATAATAATAATAATAATAATAATAATAATAATAATAATAATAATAATAATAATAATAATAATAATAATAAATAAATAAATAAATAAATAAATAAATAAATAAATAAATAAATAAATTAATAATAAATAATAAATAATAAATAATAATAATAATAATAATAATAATAATAATAATAATAATAATAATAATAATAATAATAATAATAATAATAATAATAATAATAATAATAATAATAATAAAGTTAACCGATTTTGCCTCTTATATATTATAGGCAGATAATTAATAGAACCCACCCTAACTAAATTTTCACTTGCAAAGATAGTTTAATAAAAAGGGATGAGAAGGTTTCAAAATCTTCAACATCACCCAGTAAATTATAACCCCCAATATTAACTTAAGAAAAAATTACAATCATTATTCATTAATATTTAGATGGGGGAAGGGAGGGCGAAAGTCTCAGGGTTGACTCATATATTCATTGCATGTTTGCTGGTTGGGTTCACAAGGGATGGAAGTGATCATGGAACTATAAATTATTTAGGACAAGTAATAATATTATTTAGGACAAGGACTGAATAATAATAATAATAATAATAATAATAATAATAATAATAATAATAATAATAATAATAATAATAATAATAATAATAATAATAATAATAATAATAATAATAATAATAATAATAATATTAAAATAAAAATTGAACACTTACTTCCTGCATAACCATGTCTTGATTACGCCTTATGAAGTGACCTTCAGCTTTCACAATCGTCTGAAGGAACTGTAGATATTGCATGTGGCGACCTTGCTCTTCGATGCACTGAACGAAATGCTGAATGACCCTTTTGCTCACTTCACTACACAATTGGAAGTTATTCTTGAAGATTGCGCACACTGTTTTTGCCTCAAGAAGCTGTGATGATTTTATCAGTGCAATTAAATTTTGTAAAAATAATAATAAACAACTATAAACTTTTCTAACAATTACAGAAAATCAATTTCGAAGAACTTCGTAGTAGCGAAATTGTGTGAAGAATATTCTCATTATATTAAATGGAACAATTTCGGGCACTGACACAAAATCTTAGATCATTTGCTCAATATATATACTAATATTCTTTGTATATTTGTATAATGAATATTCTTTGTATATTTGTATAATGAACATTCTTTGTATATTTCTTAAATACGAAGCCTTCTAGAGATTTTTTTAAAAATCTAAGAGAGATAAGTATTATCTTTCAATATGCAAAGTATATTACAACTTTCTAAAAAGAATAGTAACAAAATTCAAAAGCAATATATCATATATATATATATATATATATATATATATATATATAATATATATATATATATATATATATATATATATATATAATAATAACATATATATATATATATATATAATATATGAGTATATATATAATATATATATATATATATATATATATATATATATAATATATATATAATATATATATATATATATATATATATATATATATATATACTTCTGCATATATCTCAATTTCTTTTATATATATATATTTACATAAATATATATATATATATATATATACGGTATATATAATATATATATATATATATATATATATATATATGCTATATATTCTTTAACTATATATATATATATATATATATATATATATATATAATAACTATATATGTATATAACTTTATATATATATATATATATATATATATATATATATATTGAATTGAAACAGGTGGATCGTCCGTGGAGGTCCAATTCTTTGGCCGCCTAGATCTTCCAACATCACATCATGTGATTTCTTCCTTTGGGATTCGTCAAAGATGTGTACAATACCCAGGTGACATACATTGCAGATTTAAAAGCAAGAATCTCAGCTGCTATTCCACAAATTAATGTGGAAATGCTGGTGCATACATGGCAGAATTTGGAATATTGACTGGATCTATTGGGAATCACTAATACTGCACATATTGAATGCTTGTAATATTGTCACTTATGTGAAATAAACTTTGAATAATAAAGATTCTAAATATTTGTTTTGTTTCAAACTCCTTGGTTTGCCCATAATATAATATATTTATGTTATGAGAAAGTTGTCCAGAATTTTTTCGGACACCCTGTTTATTCATCCATCATATATATAATAATATATATAATATATATATATATATATATATATATATATATATATATATATATATATATATATATATATATATATATATATATATATATATATATATATATAACATCT